>VUQG01010325.1:4367-18981 GCA_015106755.1 Etia nguti | reverse complement strand
AGGATGTGTGTCTGTGTGTATCTGAGGAGGGCCTTTGGGCTGTGTGAGTGGGCCGGGCCTCCACACACACGCACACACACATATATACACACACACACACACACACGTACACGGGATCAGAGGCAGAGCGGCTCTCACCCCTGCCTCCCTTTGATCTGTGTCCCCAGGCCTGCCTGCCCGCGCGGCGCTGCACCGTACCACGCACGCTGACACCATGCTCACCAGCGACTCCCCACAACTGTCTGAGAGAGATAAGCCAGGGGAGACTCCAAACTGTGCTGCTGCTCTTCCATTAGCTAGCGCAGACGCTTCTTTTAAAAATGGGATGAATTATTTTTAAGAAGCAAGCTCTGCCGTTGCCAAAAAAAAAAAAAAATGGAGAGGGGAAAATGTACGGAACAATCTGGAGCTCTGGCTTCATTCCGCCTCCCTCCCTGACTTCTAACAAGACATTCTGCACCTGAATACCAATGAGAGGGGGAGATTCATGTAGTCCCCCACATTATTAAAACTTGGGCATTAAGCCTCTCACCGGGCACTGTGTCAGCTGGCAGGCTCCACTGACAACAAATCAAAGGGGATGAGCACATAGCCTGCATTCATAGCTCAGCCACTCGCAGAGCAAGTGGGGGAATACATACTGGTTAATTAGAACTCCCATTAAAACAAATACTGTTTCAATTTGGCAAGTATAAAAAAAGATGTAAGAGGCTTTCAGAAAAAAGAGACCTGCTGTCGGCAGTTGCCAAGAAAATCCAGGGACTGTAAATCATATCCACTGGCTATACTGTTTCTGCACAGATTATTAGTGTTTGCTGTTGTTTTGCAACACTTTTGAACTCTGAGGAAAGATTTTTTTGTCTGCGACACCGGAGACGTACCTCTGCGTGCGCTGGCCTTCTGCTTTGTGATAATACATCTTGTTTTTGTTTTCGCTGCTTGCAGACGAGTGTGACGTGACTAATAATTTTCTTGCTCAGCTTAAACTTGATGCTTTATGACAAAAGAAATTGCTGTATAAGGAGCCACCTTTGCAGTATGCATGCAAACCTTGTTTTTTCCCCCTAGCAGCAGAGACAGTGCTTCAGCTCTCTAGCCCCTGTTTACCTGAGCCATTTGTTGCTCTCCCCATCTTTCAAAGTCTCTTGAGCAGCCATGTGCTGCCATTTTCTCTTACGTTCCAAAATATCTTTGGTTGGAGCTTGGTGTATTCATAATCTATTTTTCACCTACCAACCTTCCTTCCCTCCGCTTGGCTTTTTGTCATCCAGCGATGCCTTGCCAATAGTGCTTTGCTCTCTCTCTCTCCCTCTCCCTCTCTCTTTCTCTCTCCCCACCTTCCGCTCTTGCTCCAACTCTCTCCCCTGGAGAGGCAGCTCTTCTCCCTACGCCCAGATGAAAGGCTATGGCGGACAATAAAAATGCTATTTAAATGCAAGGGTGTTTGTGTGCGGGTGAGAGATATTTCCTGCTGAAAGTGAGCTGCTGCATCCTGATAAATAGTAAATATAAGGGAATGTGATTTACATTTATCTTGCAGAGGCAGCCAATATGAATTTCAGTAAATCCTAGAAGATGGGGATTTAAGGAGGAAAAATGACTGAGACTGATTCACATGCTGTGTGTCCCACGCAGTTGAAATGCCTATAAGGTGGAGAGCGGCACTGCCTTTATGAAAGTATAGGCACAAATATCGATCCTATCTAAAATACCTATTACACACGGGCGTACGCAGTGTCACATGCTCATCTGGCGGGGATTTCCTTCCTCATACACAGACAATTTGAAGGTTACTTGTATCATCATAATGATAATAATAGTTATAATGACAAAATGTAATAATGTCTGCAGTAACTGCCTGCTTCGCAGGTGAAGTGTCTGTGAGGCATATGCTGGGTGACCTGTCTCTTCGGGGTGAAAGGTCAGGGTTCAGGGGGTCATGGGATGGCTCGAGAAGAAGGAAGGCTACTTTGCTGTGAACCTGCCCCGCTAGCCAGAGGTTTGGGATGTTGTCTAGCTGCATGTGGTTCCTTTTAGTTCCAGATGCCACTCTGACAGGTGCATGGCTGTGATTAATACTAGCTGACTTTTTTTTTCTTCCTCTCACCCATTCTGTCCGTCCTTCTTTCTGTTTCTTTCTCCCTGTCCCTCATTGGTTTATTAGCTCTCCCTCTCTTTCTCTCTCTCTGTCCTCTAACCTCCATCATCGTGGGCTCATTCTCGTGACCCCTTTGCAGAGTTTATACCGTGCTTCCAGCTTTCGCAAGGGGGGATCGCAAAGAAAAAGAAAAACTTACTAAAAAGAAGCTTCATTGCATTCGCATCTCTGTCTCTCACTCCCTTCTACATCCAGACAATAAGATGAGAATATGGGAGGTTGTTGGGTCCTCAGCTGGTTGTCTCATCCAGCAGCTCGCCCCTTTCAGTCTCCAGCTGAGAGCTATTTCACTATTTATTTACATGTAATTATGGCTATGAGGTGCAGATATTAACACTGTCAAGAACAATTTGACCTGACATTTTTCACTAGACCTGGCCCCTGCTGTTTTCAGCAAACAACCCCTACTCCTCCCCCCTCCTCTTCTTCTTCCTCTCTCTTCGTTTTTCTCCTTACTCCCTCGATCCGCCTTGCTTCTTGCTTCTCTCTCTCTCTCTCTCTCTCTCTCTCTCGCTGTCTACACACACACACACACACACACCAGACCCTGCCTTGCTGAAACCACTCTCTTGGAATCAGAAAATCTGCCGTTTAATTTAGAAGAGGCGTTGGTGCAAGGTGCGGTGAGCTGAAGTCTGTGTGCATGTGTGTGCCCGCCTAGAAGGGGCCTCTCTTGTTCCCAGTGGCTGAATCCATCCCATAGTTACTCAAGCATATCACTAGCAGAGAATAGAGGATTGCTCCCCACACGTTCTCCAATTGCAGCCCAATAGACGGCATATTAACCTCTGGTTAGTGCGGGGCCAAGTTTATAGCTGATACTGTGAGATGTTTAGGAGGGGAGTGGGGTGGGGTGGGGGTCCTTTTTCCAACTTGAGCAGCTGTGCTTTCTGGAACGCTAAGGCCGCCATGAGCATTTAGCTTAATGGAAATTTGCAGAAACACAGAGGGAGCGTGTCTAGCCTTTAAAATAAATATGAATTTTATTCCACTTCTGCTTATTTAAGCTTCCTTTGGTACGTGTGAACAGCTTCATGGAGCGCAGAGGGGAGAGGCACAGGCGCAGAATGGCTAACATGTTGTGAGGAGTGACAGCTTGTTCCAGTGCCCGCTAATCGTCCTCATCTGTGCCTGACATGTCAATGCCCACATTCTGTCAGTGCCAATCAGCCACTTAATTGAACACAATTAGCACCCCACCACAACCCCCCATTTGCATTACATTCTTCAAAGGCCCATTTCTCTCCCTCCAGCAACAACCCCCCCACCACCACCACCATTCTACCTCTCACTCTGCTTCTGTCTCTTCATCCTGTGGCACTAGTGGAAGACACTTTTCAGTTTTTATTAATGTGCCGCGGCCAATTAACGCAGTGGCATGCAGGCCTGAGCCCGTCATCTGCTGCCTGCCACCATCCTGGCTTTCTGCTGCGGCCCCACACCACCCCTCGCGCCACCTCCACCGTGACCAAAACGCTTTAATTCAATTTATGCAATCACTGTTATTTTTAAATAGTCATTTTGTCTGCTCAGATGAGGGGCCTTACTGCCCGCTGGGCCGGCCTTCTCATGTGAGGGATGGGGGGAAGGGCGGGACACTGTGTGAGCAGGAGTCGACTGACTTGGAGGGGGGAGTCACTGATATTTTCATTTGTTATTTCTTTCCTTCATTTTTTTTTGTTTGGTTTCAGGTTATTAAGTGTTTGATTAGGATTTTAAAGGATTTAAATCAAGTTTTCATTTAAAATTTAACGACCTAACATACCAAGTCTGTCTGTTCTTTGTATCTTTCTATCTATTAAATATACACATTTCTATATAGTTAAGGTTTTATTTCATATTTTGACTGTTTCCAAAGTCAGACACTTTCCAGACTTCTGGGCTACAGAATTAAACACTATTCTCTTCCTGTAATCACACCCCGAGGACTGGCCTTCAAATATTGATCTGAAATTCAGTGTCATCACTGTGGATCTTTAATCGTTCTCTGCTGGAGCGAGTATCAGCCAGGCAGATCTGCTAAGGTGCACAATGCTATTCTGCACTACTCAGATAACTTACAGACATTTGGAGTGCTCATTTTTCCCTGTCTGCCCCAGTGACCTCTGCCTAACTTAAAGGTACATCTTGGGGGCATTTTGATTTGGGCAGAACGGGGAGGTATCGGTGACAGAGGAACTAATCCAGTATTGCGCAGATTAAGAGTATTTGTGGAGCGGGGTGTGTTGGCGCTGGCGCTGGGAATGGAACAGAAGGGGCTCCTATCAGCTCTCCAGGCAGGCTAGCCCTCAGGCCAGTGCAGTCCTACAGGAGTCTTTGTACTTCCCAAAGCCTCCACTCTCCTCTCACTCACGCTATATCACTCTCTCTGCTGCCCCCCTCGCCTTCTTTCTATAGGCTATCATATTCTCAGCACTCCATTTCCTCACTTTACACTTGTGAATTGGTGTTGTTTTAATCCAGTGCAAGGGTGCATTCTTATTATTATCAGGTGCAGCAGGGACGACTGCTCCTATAAGGAGACACGAATGAGCCGCATTTCACTGCCTTAAACAGTGTAAAAAATTAAATAGTCGGAGTGGAATAATGTTGATTTTTATGATCTCGTAATGATTATAATGGCTGAAAGAAAACTCAGCTCTTCTGGCACATTCCCATTCTCTTTCTTTACTGTGTTTCTTTTCTCTCATTGCGTTTTTTTCTTGTATCACTTGCAGTGTTTCAGCTCCGTCTCTGTCACATTGTTTTATTCCAGAGTGAAATCCAACAAAGAACAACTCGTCAAACATTTGCGCAAACAAAAAAATGTTACAAAAAATGTAATTTGGCTGTTGAAGAAATTAGGGGAGGGGAGAGGGGTTTGAAAGGGCCTCTTTTTGTCTCAAGTGTGCTATTTATTTATCTGAAAGGATGCACATTGTATCCATTTACACTTCCCGCACTCACTTTGCCACAGGCTGGAGGGCTCAGAAGTTGAGAGAATTAATTACTTTTTTATTATTATTTATAAAGTAATCTATCTGTAGAGAGAGAGTGGAAAAGGAGGGGGTGGGTGCGAGGGGGGGGGTGTTGTGCGCAAGAGGCAGGGAACGCCCTGGAGCATTGTCCTTTAAACTGGGTCCTGGCTCACATTATCTCCCAAACCAGCACTCACATAACGTTAAACAACAAACGAACTCTGGGCTGCTGAGGACGCCGTATGCGAGGCGAAACAGGGAGGTGGGGGGGGGGCTGGCGTGCACAGAAACAGGGAGAAACTCTGCTCTGCAGTTAAGGTCTCTTTCCTGAACTCTAACATTTTACAGGAATCCAAACTCCTTTTCAACTCTTTAGTAATACACTCATGCATTTAGTGACAGCCATCAGCTTCCTGCTTTTCTTTTGTTTTTTTTAATTCAAGAAAAAAGCAGATCCCCCCCCCCTTTCTTAGAGTTCATTCATTGGCTAGAACTTAATATCTGCAGAGGCTGTTTCACGAGCCACACAGAAACAAAAATATGTCAATGTATCCAGTCACAAATGGCATTTATGAGTTTATGTGACAAAGTATCGTTTAACACTTGAACACTTAAGAGGGAAAAAAAAAACTTTATGGGAACATCAAAGTGGCAAAACCCATCAATTAAAACTGACCCGTGTATCACATAAAATGCTGTAGGTGTGGGTGGAAGAATCCACTATACCTTTCCCCACTAAGAACACTTAAAGTATAACTGAAAACTGTGCTTGAGATCCTCACAGATGCCAACACTTGACAGGCTCTAAAGTGGCCGACCCATCTAAAATATCCTGCTAAAATAGCAATGCTGCAACATGTCGACGATAAGAAGTCATTTCTTTTTGAAGACCTTTTATGAGCGTGAATAATAATCGAGCCAGTTGTTGGCTGTCTTATTTCATAAGGAGGCAATGTAATCAAGCTTCAATTAACCAATAACTAAAATGGGCCCATGCCCTCCAGCTGTCTCTCTCAGGACATTTTTATTAGCTCCCATTTTTTTTTTTTTTTTTTTAAGAAACCCATCCAGACATAACCCTTCATCTTCCTCACATTGTGCAGTTCATCTCCATATGGGAGGGAGCATCACATGTGTCCAGCATGAAGAGGGCTATGAATCTCCTTCTTATGGATACATGTCACATGCTTTGTTCGCAGATGTGGAGGGGACGGTGGGGGTTTCCTTACTGATAGAATTAACATGTGGAAATGACTAGCCAGCCTTTATGTTTCTAATGTGCTTCGAGTGTTTCGTATTTCTATGGAGGCCCCTTTCTAAAGATATGATTAATTTGCAGAATATAGTTAATTTTCCCTCTGAGGGATAATCCTGGCGTGCAGCATCATTTATGGACTGTTTTGGCTAGCTCCTGCGTTGGGTGTGTGGTTGCTACATATGCGTATGCATGCGTCTATTTGTGCATGCATGCAAACATATGTCTGCCTGTGTATCACCCCTGTGTAACCACCTCTATGATGGGCTAATTGGTTTAGCAGCCAAGGGGCCAAAGGCCAGTGCAGCATAGCAAAACTCAACATGAACCTGATGTTGAAAGGAAGGCTTCGCTGCTATAGGAGGGAAGCATGTGTGGGACAATTGCCTTTTTTTTACTACACACACACACACACACACACACACACACACTCTACACTTAGGCTTTTTCACTTAACGAAACTCACAGCATGAGAAAACAAAATTTTTCACAGCGTTCTGGGCCACTGTGCTTCAGACTAGAGGAGCACCAGAAGTAATCTCTTACATTTTAACATATTGTGAGGCCTTCTTCTGACGAATGTCACATGCTATTACATTAATCTAGAATATTGAATTGGAAGCCTTTATGCACTGTGAATAATATACACACTGTAATATTCAGGCAAGCCTCAACCTGCAGTATCAGCGGCCCGCTCAGTATGGTTTGTGGAGCCTACTTTGTGTGGGGATCTGAGGGGATCATTTACCAGTTCCAACTCCATTACTATTCATGAGATGGGTAGGCTAGGGGCGAGGGATTAGGGACTCCCTTGGTGCTTGTTGTGCTGTAGGCTCGGGCTCAGGCCTCAGGCTCCAGGACAGGGGCTGTCTGGCAAGGATGGTGGGTCTATTATCACCCTGGGACCCGTCTGTCCCACAGCAGAACACTTACTGGCAGCGCCAGCTAATGGAAACTGTGTCTCTTGTTCCCTTTCTCCTTTTTTTAACCTCATCGCCCTCCTGGTATCCCCCCCCACCTCTGCTCTTTAAAAAAAGATGGGGAAGTTTCTCCCCTTTCCTATTTCAAAGTTGAAATGGTGTATTTCTATTGGCATCTTTACCGTGAAGTGCTAGGATGGCACTATACTTGCAGAAAAAAAAGTACTTTCCCTCAACTCTGTCAATGCTTTGATCCTCAATTTTCCAAGTTTCTAACATCCTCTTTCCCCCCCTCCCCTCCAGGTGATGAGTATCCTGAGTAACCCCAGTGCTGTACCCTCCCAGCCCCAGCACGACTTTTCCATTTCCCCCCTGCACAGCAGCCTGGAGAGCTCCAACCCCATCTCAGCCAGCTGCAGCCAGCGCTCTGACACCATCAAGAGTGTGGACAGCCTGGCTTCCTCCCAGTCATACTGTCCCCCTACATATAGCGCCACCAGCTACAGCGTGGACCCCGTCACTGCAGGCTACCAGTACAGCCAGTATGGCCAGAGTAAGTAGACCCTGTATGTGTATACTGTTGTTGTTGCATAAGCAAATACTTTCATGTTTTTGTGACAAAAGCTGGTCGTTCTTCTCCGTCCCCCTCTTAAGCTGACTAAATTTAAAAAGCCTATGAAGTGATGCCCAGTTCCCAGGCAGGAGAGCCTCCTGACCTTTGCACCCTGGTTGGTGGAGGCAGACACGTGCTCTTGATAAAGACCCCACCACCACCACCACACCACAACCATCCATTTACAGAGCTGCCTTAGTCACACCCCACTCCACTTGGATGGGAAAGAGAAGAGGGCCACTTCAAAGAACGGCACACCCTCAGGGGCCACAGTGTCCTCTTGCCCACCTCTCTTTCCCTCTTTCTCCTATTTTGATCACACACACACACATGCACACACCCTCGGGGCAGGAAAGAGTTTACTTTATTAGATTAGCATAATTGACTGATGCTGTCACAGCCATTCACAAGAGGTAAAATGAAGCCCACTTCCTGAACAAACCAAGCCAGCATCAGCTAGCTGACATTTGTTTGTATTTATTTTCAGGTTCTGGTGGTGATCTGATGCTTTTGTGCATCTGGTGGTTTTCTTTTCTGAAATGTGTTTGTGTTATGCGTGAGTGCGGGCGAGCGCGTGCCAATCTGTCACGTTTTTGTGTGTGCGCACCAGTGTTTTTGTCAGCAGCAAGAAACTGATGGCAGTGCGGATGTGAGCTGATGTGAGGTTAATTAAGATGGTGATTGAGCACAGTGGATGGGTAATGAATGGAAGAGAGAGGAGAGGAGCTGCTGTCTGAGGATGAAAATGATCGGCCATGTGGAGTGTGGAGGGCATGAAATCAGAGATGCCAAGTGTAATGAAGACTGGCACACAGAACACACACGGGGAACTGTCTGAGTGACAGCATGGAGACTTTACCAGGATGCACATGCTCTGTGCCAGCAGCATGCCAACCTCAGACAAGGGACAGGGGAGGGGTTTTTATCTTTCACTCTCTCTCTGTGAATTGTTTTTCATTTGACTCATTCTCTTCTGCCACAACTTGTTTCAGCCTTAATCAGAGGAATGAAATGAGAGTGAATAGGACATATGTCCCAGGAATCTACCACCTGTCTAACGTTTGTTTGTTTTTCCTTTCTGTCTTTTTCTTTTTTTTTTTGCCTGTGTGTATAGCTGCTGTAGACTACCTGGCTAAAAATGTGAGCTTGTCCACCCAGAGGAGGATGAAGCTAGGAGACCACTCGGCAGTGCTGGGGTTGCTGCAGGTGGAGACGGGACAGGCTTACTGAAGCCACTCGGGACAAACCCTGCACCTCTCTCTATTTCGCCCTCTGCCACCCTCCTCCATGCTCCATCAAGTCTGGACTGCAACTCCAGCTCGTCTCTCTGCAGCTCGGCCATGACATCAGTGAACAGACGCGCTCCTCACTCTGTACCAGAGAAAGTGACGCTTGTGAGAGGGTGAGAAGTCCCTTTTCGGGAATGGAGCTAAATTTTTCACACCACCAGGCGGCTCTGCACCCTTTCTCTCCACCCTTTGGGCATAATTGCCCACTCCTTGTACTCATGTCCCAGCCTCAGACCTGTTTATTTTGCTCAGTGGGCCAAAAAGGACCCCCAGATGACCAAAGGATGGTCAACTGCCTTGGCCCAGATTCCTCTTTGTCATGGCTGCAGTCCAGCACACATTTAGAGCCATCAGCAACATGTACTTTTGACCTTGCTGTTCATAGTAGTTAACAAAGCCAATATCATTTGAACGACTCTTCTTCTTGTTCTTTTTTGATATTGTTAAGACTATTGTTGCTGTTATATGATTATGGTTAATGTGATTTCTGTTGTTCTTTGATTCCATTCGTATCTCTTTTCTCCGTTAGATGTCAGTGTGTAAAACACAGAGAATGACTGAGATGATCTGGGAGCAATTGTCTGTTGCATATGCATGTTTGCGTGTCGGCACACAGTCACACAAAAGAGGATGATTGTTTTCCAAGCTGCTGTTCCTCTGCCTGTTCCCTGAGCTCAAATGTTCGTGAGCGATTTGACCTTCCCACTTTCATATTCGTCTTGACATTCCTAAAGAACTTGGCCACACTGTGGGAAGTCTGGCTGGATGGATTCTGCAGGGAATTAAAGCAGCGTTTTGGCGGCCAATAGCTTTCCCCTTGTAACCTCCATCCCATCCTTAGTGGCGGTCCATAGGGAGGAGGGCATTGTTTGCAAAAACAGGATTGGGGAAATTAATGTATTTTGAAATATGGACCTTGCCAAGGAGGGCTAACTCAACCAACCCCTCATACAAACACAGACACACACACACACCTCCCCATTCCTCCCAAATCCCATCTGCCGGGGAATCCTGTGTGACTTAAACAGTGTGAAGCAGATTAAATCACAGGAATATAATGTCAAAGCTAATTCACAGTGACCCTTCTCATCACTAGCCAGTATTTCAGTTTTTTTATAGCATAATTAGCACATGTTGTAAATGCACACTGTGTTGGCTTTCCACTTTTCGTCTAAATTCCTTCAAAACATTCCTCAGCCTCCATCTCCAATATACTATAGGCATTCCAGCATTCTCCATTATGAGATTAAAAAGTAGACAAGCTGTGCCATTCACATGCACTCTGGAAAATCATATAATCCAGTCAGTTGTGAAAGGGCACAGGTAACTCCACTGATTGGCCCCCTTCTCTGGTTTGGACCGGAGCCACCTCTAATCCTCCGCTTTCACATACTCACCCAAATGTACAAAAAAGACGAAAAAAAAGTTTAAATAATAGTGGATATGAGACATTTGTGTAGCACGCATTGTTGACTTGATCCAGGACCAGCTGTTCCCTTGAAATGTATGTGATATTTTTCATTGACATCAGTGTGATTATGATGATGGTTAACTCTCAAGAAAGGATCTGGTCCTTTGTCGCCTTTAAAATCTGAAAAAATGTACAGTAGCTGGAGCAGATTGTGTATTGTTTCTTTATAAAGAGTATGTTTTATACTAAAACAACACTATGTTGAGTGGTAGGTAAGCAAGGGATCTGTGGAAGTAAATGTTTTGAGTTTCCTTTTCTGTTTTTTGTAATGTATTTAATTGGTTTACTTGTTTCAACCAAAAGTTTTGAGTCTGTTTTTTTTTCTGACCCAGGTAAGAATGGATTTGTATAAATTAGTAAAATATAAATTCCACTGAAAATGTTCCAATTAAAATTACATTTAAGAGTAAAACTGAGCTTGAAGGAAAATGAAAGCTTGGTGTCACAGACAGACTCCCCCTGAACCACGGGACCGCTGTATATTTAAAAGGTGGCTGAATTAAACATCTTTAGGGTGTTTTTGACCGCCTGTTTTACAGACTGAGTATAAAAGCAGACCAGATATCACTGGACCAAGGACCTAACACACCTGAGCCTTCGGTGTGGGACTCTGCCAATGGACCAGCGTGATGATGATGATGATGATGATGATGATGATGATGATGATAATAATGCCAGAGACAACAGGCTTTCTGTTCTGGGAATTTGTTGGATTTGTGGACCAATAAGACTTCAGGAGAAAACGTCAAAGTAATGCTGACTCCGCACTGAACCGCAGCAGTTGCTGCTCCAACTGCTTCACTTAGACGCCTCACTCATGTGTATATTTTAAAAAGGAAGAGTTTTAGAATTGTCTTTAGTGTATCAAACCCATTTCTAACACTCGCGTCAATAAACATTTGGGTATTTAAGGCATACAACTCCTTCCCTCCCAGCCCTCCCCCCTCCCTCCTCCCGTCTGTTTGACCCTTAACCTGTTTAGTTGCTTTTTGACATCTGTGCTTTGCTTTACTCCTTTTTCTGTTCCGCATGTGTGTATATTATCATGGTATAATTTATTCTGCTGTATGAAGTATTAGAGTAGTGGGAAACTTGTATTGGTATTTACTACCTTCAGCCTGTTGGTGTGTTTACTGTAACACTGGCGTAACTGTTATCAATTAAAGATCCAAAACCGAGTCGAGCCTTTTGTCTCTTTTTTCTGTCGTGTGCAGGGTTTTTTTAACGTTTATTATGAGACGAGTCGGTAATTAACCTTTTTATTTATTCAGTGCTTCTGTCAGTTTTTACAAGTACTACATACGTACGTACATAGTCATTATAGACAATAACAAATTTATCCAGCCAATCAAATATCTGGTTTTTCCAGCCTTTCTCCCATTTATATAATTTTGGAGTGACTGACTGACTTTGATTAGGTAAGACAAGCCACTAAAAATATCACCTACGGCTCTGGGAAATTGTGGCAAGCCTTTTTAGTATTTTCTAAGATTTAAAAAGGTTAATAAAATAAAAATAAATTGATGGAAAATATATTTCAGACAGATTAATTACAGGCCTGGTGTAAATCTGTGTGCATCTGCAAAATCTTAAATCAGCCACACTTGATCTATCTTTTCCCTAACCACATGCATGTAGTCTGAGCATGTAAGTTCAAGCACATTTGTGGGGGTCACCAGTGACTGTTCCAGCCCCGGCGATATGATTAGAGAGTGATGAGAGCTCAAATGTCCCAGACGAGGAGATGCAGACTGAAAGTGTGTCTAGCTGCAGCTGTAGGAAGTAATTCATTCTACCCGCTGACCAGCAGCGCTCGCCACTCCCTCCTCTTGCCGGGGAATGGAGTCTGCAAATCTCTGCGGTATGGTGTGAATGTAGGGGAACTAACCAGTGTAGTGTGGAAGCATCCGCTGTGCTTTATATTACACGTCAAAACAGTGGAGCTCATTCACTTGTAGCCATCAGGCACTGCTGGAGGTATGTCAAACCCGCCTTAGGTACGTTCATTCATTCATTTAACAAATCTCAAACATGCTGGATATGTGTGCAGTCGCTGCAGCAAGAAAATCTTGCTACATAGTCTTGTCTAAACTAGTAAATCGTGCCAAGTTGCACTGTGAGAGATGTATATTTACTTTCTCTACACCACAAAATGACAACAAATACTTTGCTGTTTATTTGCAATTAAATGTGAACTAATTAAAGGCATCACTAATCAAAATTATTAACATCATCACCATCAAATTGTATTAGCAGATAAATCTGAAGCTAAATGAAGTCAGTACTGCTTGTGTTATCAAGGGGTACCTATCATTCCTATTTCATATTTTCATACTCAGTGAGTATAAACTGATACATAACGTTTAGGATTCCCTTCACAGATTCAAATCAGCACTGAAATGCAGCGTTATCGCCACATTATATCATCAAGCCTCAAGTTATCAAGTTAAATTTAATGCAAATGTTAATTCTCTTGAATGTCTAATTACAAAACATATATCGCAAAAAAAAACCAAAAAACACTGTGTTCTTGGGTGCTGGATTAGCATGCCAATGAGGCAGGTCAATTAGTTAATCGATTTTAAAGCAAGTTTTTGATATGAGTTCATTCTGAGGAGACTGGGGGGCTTTCAGTGGATTCTCTGAACATATCAAATATGCATTGTGGCTCTTTGCCTGCTGCGTGTCATCCTTCATATATTCCTCTAAAAGTTTGTGTTCTGGTTGTCCAGATTAGACCTTGGCATGTGCTACGGTTGTCCCCTTTGCTCCAGCTTGTCTCCTGAGGTGCCGGTCTGGGAGTTTTGTCTCCCTCGGGTCTGCTGTCACTCAGACTGGACGAGGTGGCAGCTCAGGCAGTGGTGTGTGGGAGAGCTTTATGACACTTCCCTCATCTCCTGCTTTGATCCCCTAATTGATTGACTACAGGAGCAGAGGATAAACAGAGCCCACAAGAGCCGATTCCACTCGCCTCTCTGGAGTGGTTTAGATAAAGTGTAGAGGCCCGAGCGCTCCATTCCTCCTCTCCCCTCCTCTATATGGACATACGGCCATTGAAGGTGGCTCTGTGCCATGGTAGCTTAGCTGTGGGCTGTGTCCTCAGGCCCAGTGCTTGCCTACTGCCCCTGTGCATAAATGGCTGGCGGTAATGGGGTTGTTTAGATCACAGGGATGGAAATGAAACTCCTGAGCCTTGCTGTAGAGACCAGGAGGCCCTATCACTCACGCAGCAGTGATAGAGAATTCACAGCATCAGCCTGGTCATACTTTCAGAATGAGCCATGGAATAGAGGCTCTGATTTAGATCTTATTTAGGACCTGGCTCCTGAACTTGGCCACGCTGTGATAAATAACCTTCTGCTGAAGACTCAGGAAAGCCGTGAAGAGGAAGAAGAGGAAGAACACAAACAGCCAGTTAAGAAAAAAAAAAACCAAGCCAAAAAGTCTCAATTTTAAAGAAAATGTGTGTTTGAAAACATGACTTTAGAATGATTTAAACCAGATATGATAATTATATTCTAATTTTTCAAATTTGTCTTCAGAAAGAGTTCAGAACCGTGTGCAGGTATGCTAAGAAATGATTAAGAGATGCTCTGGGGTCTTGGTTTTATTCTTTGAGATTATGTGTCATAGGGAGTAAAAAAGCTCCCAGCTGTCGCCATGAAAGCACTTACAGTATAATAATCCCCCAAATCCTGTAATTATGCCAGCATACGCTGTGTACCTGAGCCTCAGCTTTGTGCTCGTCACCTCAAGGATCCCACTGACACAGACACAGACGCACAGCTTGCCATGCACATATCTCCTTCCCAACCATGTATTTTGCATAGGGAGAAAATCTTATTTTCAGAACATTTTAGGTATTTTGAATTTCATGGTTACCCCTCTCAGGTATTATAGATAGATAATCTGTCATGTATAAGTAAAAAAAAAAAAAAAAAAAAAGTAGCT
>VUQG01010320.1:9825-20306 GCA_015106755.1 Etia nguti | reverse complement strand
CAGAATTTATTCAATTTAATGGAGTTAGAAGTTAGCAAGAAGTTAGCTCGCTAGTTTCCATCTAAACATGATATACCATGTTCTGACTGAGAGATTTCTGAAAAAATTAAAACGTACAGCTCTGCTATCACTTCCAACATAAATGAAGACAGAAAACTAAACAGCAGTGACGTTTGTAGGGTTACTGAAGTTGGACTAGCTGGTATATAATGATGTCTACGTGATCGTTAGCCACACAGCTATGTTAGCATAACATAAACACAGTGAAGCTTGAGAATGAATGCTAACTTTTTTCCACTCGATAAAAGTTAACGTGAGGGTTCCCGATGGTTAAGGACAAATGCAATTGCATGGCAGGATGCTGTAAACGGCCCAAACTTCAGTCAGGAGAACAACTGAGATAACCCATCCACAATATGAGGTTAGTCATTAATATACTGCAACAACATGGGAATAGAGCAGCTGCGAGAGAATTCAACATTAATGAATCAATGGTACGGAAGTGGAAGAAGCAAGAAGAATGAGTTGAGTAAAGTTTGACTTATCTGACTATTTTGTTTCGCTTAATGCGCCTTATAATCCGGTGCGCCTTATGTATGAAAACAGACCCGCTCATCGACAGTGCGCCTTATGTATGAAAACAGACCCGTTCATCGACAGTGCAATCCGTTGCGCTTATGGTCCGAAAAATACGGTATGAGTTTTGTATGCTTGAATGATTCATAGGTCAGCCTTAAGTGGCTAAACAAACAAACAAACAAAAAAATTGCCCTAAATACGGTCAAGCACAAGGACTGGAGTGTGTTAACTTTCTGTCAACCACAGGCTCCGGGTTTAACATGACAGCATCTTTACCAGCAGCAGGGCTGCTCTTCCATTACTGACCCTGCACTTAGGCCATTCCTTGAAGAGAAAATGTCTCTACGGGGATCAATACTGTGTCACATTAGTACAGTAATGCACAGCAGGGAAGTAAAGCAAGATTTGAATTAGCTGTACAAATTACAGGGGCCAAGGTAATCGTGCCTGTGATTTATGAGGATGTCAAACAGATGATAATGAGTCACTTCACTCGGCAGTAGTGCCTGTAATACCATGTGAACTAAAGCAACTGACTATAATATTTTATTTTTACGTTGATGTTGATGTGATAGTACTGTTTCTGAGAAGTATTTTGCCCACTCAAGTAAAGACTATTCTTAATTACATTTCAAGAAAAGCATATTTCCCTCTCCTGTGAAATACTTAAGGAGGTAAGTGGTGTGGAGGATACTGAGGGTAGAGAATTCACTTAAAAAACAATTGTTGTACGCTATAATTGATGAATAACAAGATATTTAGTTGTAAATTAGACACTGATGGACATTCTCATTGGTATGACTGGCTAATGTACTTCCATGAAGTTCTTGCTGAGGAAGCTGAGGCGGTAGACCAGGTCATCTACTAATTAGCATGTTGGTGGTTCCATCCTTGGCTGCTCCAGTCTGCATGCCAACATATCCTTGGGCAAAATACTGAACCCCAAGTTGCTTTTTGATGTGTTCATCAGAGCGCGAATGTTAGATAGAAAAGCACTTAGGCATAGAAAAGAAAAGCTTGTCTGAATGTGTGTGAATGGGGAAATGAGGCATGTTGTATAAAGCGCTTTGAGTGCTGCAGTAGAATAGAACAGCACTATATAAGGACCAATCCATTAATCAAATTGCTGCATCTCTTTGTAGGCAGACTGTGCCACGCTGCACAGCCATTCACAGTATACTGGCAATGCCGCTTTGTTGGGCTATTTTAAACATAACGCTAGAAGGGATATTATTCACAACATTTTCACTCAGAAATCAAGAGTTTTACTGCTGTTACTTTGTATTTTTATATTCTTAAGCTTCAGTTTTTGTTTGGTCAGCTCCAAGTACAGAACAAATTGCTTTGTTTTAGGAACAGATCAGGTTTTAGGTTAATATAGGTCTTTTCACAACATTTACCACTTTTAAGCCTTTCTGTTACCAGGTAATGAGTCTATCTAATATGATTGATTGCTCGAAACCTAGAAGAGTTAGCAACTTAGATTTTAGATGTAAGGCATCACATGGGAAAGTGCTGCATTTGGTGCTGGCATAATTCAGACAGTTGGATATGTATGGAAAGGGATGATGGCCAACAGGGTCATGACTACCGACCATCTGATCCTGTCTCCCCTTAATGCCTGTCTCTTTGAAGCTTTATATAATGATTTCATTATATATTTAATTCAAGTCCAGTTCCTTGTTAAAAACTACAGGCTTTATACACCCTTTTGTTGTGAAATAATAAACTACTACACTTTGACTCATGTGTGCCCTACAGGAAAGCATGAAGTGATTTATATTACCTATCTCCTAGATACATGTTAAAATAGCATGCTATAATTAGGATTTTTTTAAAATATAGATTCAGCCTATGTAATGGCATGTCCATCAGGTATTAATTATTGATCACTTCATTTATCTGCTTAAGGTAAAGATAGACATTGAGATATAAGGCGTATTAGCATATTTCAAATGGGACTTTTATCCTCAAAAGGATAGTTGTGTGCTGCGATAGTTTAGAGATTTTACAGAGGTTGGATTTTTTTTATTATATCAAAGGATTAAATGTTTTGTATGACATGAAATTGCTTTCATTTTTTCCACCAAATGTACAGGTCAAAACTGAACTAAATGATGTTTGCACAGTACTAATGGATCAAAGAAGAAATTTTTTTCCCAGCTCCCCAGTTTTAGTGAGCTTAATTGGCTTTTAGCTCGTTTTATGTCGCACAACTGTTTTGGTCACTACAGTACACTACCTGGTACCTACAAAGAACTAAAATTAGTATTTAGAAAATGAATATAGCGGTTCACTATAGTGATCTAAGGAGCCAGAGCTAAAATAAGAGAGAATACTAGACTTTGGTTTGTCAGATTTCCAGACATAATGTCATAAACTGCGTGTGGAGCAGGCAGGATTGGGCCCAAAAGCAGACTCGCCAGGCAGGCAAGAACTCAGATTTATTGCTGGACTGTCAAAGAAATGCAAAACTAACCTAAACTGTGAATCTTGAAACCTAAACTAACACACAGATACACACAGCTAGGAATGAGGGAGAACGCGACACTGGACTGAGGGAAACCCTAAACATGGAACAAAGACCTTCACAATAAAACAGGAAATGAAGGAATGCAAGACTGACACATGAGTTTGACAGAGGAGTGGAGGAAAGGCAGACGAGAGGGAGCGAGGGAACACAAGGGAGCACGAGAGAGAAAAATTCCCCATCACAGCTGGGGAACATGGATAAACCTGATAGGAGGGGGAAACATAGAATGGAACACAAGGAGGGAAACAAGACGTAAGGGCTCATACAAACAGGTAAGACACAGACACACAGAGGGCAAAGACACACAGGGGAACCTTATAATCCAAGAACTAAACAGGGAATATAAGAAACTCAAAACAGGATAACTAAGACTATAAATGAACCTGAACATAAACCAAAATACAAAATATCACTAGAATACAAGAAACTCAAAATACTGTGTCAAAAGGACCCAGAGCCATGACACATAAGGCTCTAAATTAATGAAACTATCTGGACCCTGTATTAATTTTACAGGGTAGTTATATGTCAAATGACTGGGATTCAAACCTTTTTATGGTACAAAAGCTACTGTTTTGCTAAAGGAAATTGAAAGGTGTAGTTATTTTTGTGGACCTGGTCTTACTGCATATTTATTTGTAGGTGTTTCTCTTCTAGGTGCAAAATATGGTAATTAGAGATTTTTCATGAGTCATGTTATTGAGGTGTACTGAAGTACTTCTGGGGTTACTCATTCAAACTAGTCCAGAAAACTACAAGGTTCATTGACATCTGCAGATACGTGGTCAGGCATTGATTGAGGGAGCGCTTGCTTTGCTTTTGCTTTGTCTTCTTTTGGTGGCGTGAGCATTTTCAGTATCACTCGATCATCTTCACTTGTGGGAAGCCGAAATTGTGATTGAGATTAATATGAATTGTGCGGCCCTAATGGAAGACACCAATTTGTCTGCAAAGACTTGGCAGCTACCACTCACTAAGTGGCTGTGAAACGTGAAAAACTGCAATGCAAACAGGAAACAGAGACTGTTTGCCTTCAAAATAAGAGTTGCATCTTTTTGAAACCTTATGGTGGAAGTGATAAGGCACGGCTTACAATTTAAAAAAAGGCGAACTTATGTTGAACTTTTTCAAATTTCACTAGCGTTTGGCTGTAGTTAGCCAGTGTTTGGAGATAAGTTGACATCTTTCATGTAAACAACAGTGACTTCAACAATCTACTGTCAACAAAAGCAATCAGAAGGAGGATTTTGGTGCAGTACCTTCTTTCTGGCTGATTTCACCTAGCAACAGAAAACAACCACTTGCCAGCTGGCTTTTTTCCTTAGCAACTGAAGATTGACAGGGAGTCTCCAACCGGTCTCTAGGCCTGTGTGGCTGATGGTCACAACAGTTGTTAAATGCTTGCTTTACAAGTCTGTTAAAGGCACATATTCTGAAGGCAGAAGATGTGAAGGCAGATGTGGTTCGTGCATCAATTAAAAGGCTCCATCTGTGAAAGAACCATGCTGATCATATTGATTAGGAACTTCAAAGTCACGTATATCGATTGGGTTGCACTTCAAAAAAACCTGTGTGTAAGTTTTGACACTTGCCCTAAGTCTATCTGGTAAAAGTTGAATTCAGGCCATCTTTTTTTCTGTTTATAGCATGGCCTTCTGAGTCTTAAATCCTGCTTTCAGGTTGACACCTTAAAACCTGTGAGAATTTTAAACACAATCCTTTGGTGTCTGGGGGCTCTGAGAAACCACTCTAGCATAGGCTTATTATGTTTGGTCAAGAAATTCTGTGATCTTTATTAGCTGTAAACCTGTAATAACCTGTGAATACATCAGCTCCATCGATAAGTGACCATATTGACACATCTGTGCTGGTGTTCACTTAAGCTGATACATTGAGATTCATCCAAATAGTGTTAGTGCTAAAAAACTCAAACTGTTCCTTAATAAACAGACACGAGAAAGACGACTGTTCCAGTCTCCAGAAAGTGAAAGCAGCATCTAATTTACTTCTCACCCCGCACGTCCTCCTATGATGAACTTGTGAGGCATCTGATGTTGTATACAGATTATGAGCCTCATCCTGTAATTCCTCTCTGCCGAGTGCTCAGTGGAAATCTGAAATCAGATCACTCAGCTCCTTAATTACAGTCTGACTGCATTAAGCCCTCCCCGTGTCCCACAGGCAGTAAAGTGGCAAGAGGGGGCCTTAGCCGTCATGTTCGACCCCGGACTTGTTCAGCAGAGTCCCTTTCAGCCCTCACCCTGTCACTCTTGTCAGCACAGCTCGCCTTGTGCATGGTAACACATGACAGATCTGGGAGATAGAACAGCCAAGCCTCACCCTGCTGCCACACTAATGGTTTATAAATATCTTCTTCAAAGAGCCGAGATGGTGTGAGGGGTAGCATGGTGGTTATGGGCTCTGTTGTGGTGTAACATTGCAGACCCATTTAAGCTCTCAGCTTGCCTTTCATTCCCTGCCACGAGGACCCAAGAGCTGGCTGGAAGAGGGGTTAGGAAGTGCACTGCGGGACTCGAGATGGACAGCTGGGATGAAAAGGCTTCTGGCTGGCATCCGCTAATTCAAATCAGACAAACCAAGTCACCACAACAGCTACTGTGGTCATATTCAGCTCATTTTTTTTACCAGTCTGGAACATTTATACAAGTCATACATTAATGCCACCGTATGGATGTTACCCTTTTTTTTTCCAATTCAACTTGCATAAGTCACAGAAGTTCTCCTACAATAGAAGTCTTTGTTTTCCTACGTAAACACCTATATCCCCTGTGTGAGCGGTATTTGCATGTGATCAAAGCCTCAGCCCACTGCACCCTCCTTCTTTCTCTGACTATAGAAAACTGTTCCTCTGCTTCCCAGTTTCTTGTATTGCGCTGTGTTCACAAAAAAGAGCATTGCGGTTAAATTTTCGGTATGTCAGGGCTGTAAGAAGACACGTAAGGCTTTCAGGATAAGAGTCAAAGGACAAAAAGCCAAGCGTGTACAACGGTTCTCTGACTGAACTGTTGTTACACTCCTTCAGAGAGGGGGGGAAAGAAGAGAAGTAATACAGTGAAAATTTACTGATCTCTATTTAGTTTTCACTGATGTGAGCTTTGTGAATAAAGATGATTATCAAAGGTTGTAATGGTAGTAATCTTATTTTAGATGATTTAATGTTCATTAAGTTGCTGTTATAAATAGTTCTGACTGTGAGCAGCTACAGGGTGTGTTATCTTTGACTCTGATTTAAGCGTACAATACATCACGCAGCGTTTGCCTCAGTCCTTTAGAGGCAACCGATCCTCATATTTACCTTTGTGTTGAATGCAGTGTAAGAGAGGACATGAAGGGTCATGGCTGTCCGTTTTTTATTGCTTCTCATGTTCATGTTTAAAGATGGTTTTTTTCAATTGATATACACTCACTGGCTACATTATTAGGTACAGCTTGCTACACTAAATGGATCAAATTCCTTGGCCAACTACACATTACACCTACAGGAGCTTTTTAAAGTTTTTTGCTGACGTTAATGCCAGAGCAGGTTTGGAACTCGGCAGTTACTGAGTCAAAAGTTAAAATAGAAATCATAACACCAAAGATGTCGTTTGCCCCGTCGAGTCAATTACCAGCCAAACTGGGAAACATACGAGTATGACAGTGGGGTGGCGGGAATATAGTTATGTAGGTTCTAATTCTATCTTTTCTTGATATCTGTAATAAGAAACATGGCATTTGTTCAGTGCTCTGGTGGGACGATCCAGACTCATTTATCACGAATGAAGCTGTATTGTGAAATCTTGTGCATTCACAGTAAAGGATTAACCTAAATGGAAAAAAGCTGCAAAGTCATCAAAATGTTTAACAAGATTTGACTGAATGGTGAGTCAATACATGTCTTTTTGTCTTATTTAAATTCCTGGTGACCATTAATATAGTTTCGCCAATTTTTTTTAATTTTTTTTTTTGTATTTACATGTTGCTGGGTGAGTAAGTTTAAGATTTAAGAAGTTAGTGCAGACTAAACATGCTGTAGAGCTCACATGATGAAAATGCCAGTCACAGTCCTCTTTTTCAGGCTTTATCCAAAGTAAACAGAGATACGAGTGATGCCAGTTGTCTCATCTAAGTCAAACAATAAATAACTAAATAAATAAAGTTATGGACGCTTACTCTAAGTATGCTGGTGATCTTTTATTGTTTTATGTTTCTTTTATTGTTTTTAGTTGTATCTGAGCAATCCAGTCTCATAACAAAGCATGGCATAATCATAAAAAAGAGATCTTTTTTTGTGTGTTCATGGTATTTCACTACAACGCATACTTTGTGTCAGAAAGCTTAAAGCTATCATCATGAAGACCAAGCAAACACATAAACCAACCCATATTTTTCGAAACCTAACCGGGTTGTTTTTATTACTCAAATTTAGCAACATTAAGCCGCATACTTTGAACTAACAACATATTTAAAAATCATATGTGAAAGTCTGTGACTTGTATTACTTGAACTTGGGTCTGCCATAAGTTGTAGAATGACTGATGGTGGCTCCACCACCTGTCACTCTGATGTCATAATGCAGACTTTTCTTCCCTTTTAAAGGTGGAAAATAGTGCTGAATAATTTGGATTAAAATAAATGTAACTGTGGTTTTTCTGACTGATTTGATTTGCAATTTGTCCAGTTTAATCCTCAGTGCAGCAGCTTTACATTAGATGGAGCATACCACGAGATAACATAAAAAGATGGCGATAATCACATAAACTTTAACTTAACATTAGGTTGGGTTAAAGTTAACCAGAAAACTTTAATACCGTTTTAACTCCGTGGTCAGCCTGACAGTTAGCTTAGCTTAGCCTAGCCTAGCTTCCGCCTGCTTTAAATATATGGTTAATGCTTTAATCACAGTTCATACTTTAATCATAGTGGATAATATTATTTCTCTGTACATGGATCAGAATCAGTATGTAGAGGTTTCTCATGTGACATCATGTGCAATTTGTTCGAGAATTCGTTAGAAAAAAACAGAAACCTCGCTAAGTGAAAGTGATAGCAAAGCGGGTGCTGCACCAAAATCCTTCTTTTCACTGTTTTGGTCACTATCAGATTGTTGTGGTTGCCTGATTATCAGAAACAGAAAACATTGACCTTAAGTAAAAGCCCTGCAGTGCTGCAGCCAACAAAAAGTGCAACGTTTCCTTTTAAGGTACCTAGTCTCTGTTTCTGGTTTTCGTCATACTTTTTAAAGTTTCACTCACAGAGTAGATGATGCAGTTATTGTTGGCTACCAAAGCAACTGCAAAAAGGTTTTCCCGATCCAGTTGGGGTAGTATGACCGATTGTGATGGACTGGTTTCTAGGCCTGTGTTAATGTTTACTTTCACTCGAATATTTCCACATTCACTCAAACTAAATTTAGTCCAGTGGGAAACAATGCTGCATGTTCTCAGCAGCCACCTTTCTAATGTGAGTGGGCCGCTGCATCTGCCGCGACCTCAAGGTGATACTGTAAAAACGGTCTTGAGTTTTGCGTGTGTGTCTATATTTGTGTGTGTGCATGACGCCACATGTGTCTGTTTTTGCATGTGAGAGTAAAATCATGCGACTTTGCTGTGAGAACCAGAGGGAGGTTGTGGGAGTTGGGAGCCATGTGTGCGAGGAGAATCAATTTAAACACAATCAAAAGTTAAGAGGGATTAAAGCTACTGTGATGAGATAGCACACTCAAAATGGTTTAAAATAGCTGCAGAGATTACACTAATGTAATCCAATTTAAAGGAGCCTTCCCCAAATATTTATTATTGAAGCACCATCTGCTTGAAGCCTGTAGGGTCAGTCCAGTATGCAGTTTTACACCAACAAGGCTATTTTGTTGTCCTACATTCCTGCTGGTCCTGTCTGTCACAAAAAAAAAATAAATCAGAGAATAACCCATTTTTTTCTGGCTCAGTTTTAATCTTTGTTCATGTTTGTCCTCATTTGACTTAAAAAAAAACAAAAAACCCCAAATTTGGAAAATCACTTTGCAATGACTTTCTCACTTGCTGAACTCCTCAATAAAAGTAAAGCCCAAGGTCATTGAGATCTCTTAATCAGCCACTGTAATGAAAGATTGTAATGAGCAAAAGGAGTCTGGTGTTTTGAATTATTTATGTTCATATTGTTTTATTCTGCATGGTTAGGCATTTGCAGGGTCACTCTTAAGACTTCGTGGCCCCTGTGACCCAGATCAAAAGCTCAGCGCAGACTGAACATGCTATAGAGCTTACATGAGCTTCATCCAGAGCAGCTGTGAGTGCAAACATATGATCTCCATTTTAATTAATCATGTGGCGTAAAATATATCACGCTATAAATTATGGGAGATAACAGAAATTTGTCAGCTGCCACAGATTTTTTCATGTGGCTTTTTATTGAGGTACTTGTGTTTGTTTATTCACAAAAACATGCAGGTTTCCAAAAGATTTAGCATGTTATATTATTAATATAATATATGTATGGTAACATAGATAAAAATGAAACACTGTTTTCTCTTTTCAGGTAGTTTTCAGTATATGGCAAATCTGAGTAACACACACAAATAAACAATCTTTGAGATATTTATTCAACTGGCTTTTGGTGTCTTATAGTTTTCCTTTTCAGCTGAGCATATAGAGAACCCCTGCTGACTGAGATCTTGTTGACTCCTCGCTGTGGGTTTAAATAATGTACTATGATTCTTGAAGACTTTCCAAACGCTGTTGGACCTTCTGGATTAAATTCTGAAAATCACTGAAAGTCACTTCACAGACTTCAAACTAACCATATTACAGCCGCTCCTTTATGACTGTGTTCATAAAGGGATGGACATGGTCAGCATAATACTCAGGTATGCTGTGGTGGTTAAAAAATGCCCAGGTGATATGACGGGGCCATAACTGTGCCAATACAGCATCCCTAGCATCCTCTTTTGCCACACGAGTCATCTACATCTCTTCTTGGTGCTCTATTGGATTCAATCCAGTCAATCTTTGGATGGATCGAATTGGCCTTTGTCTTTTCCCCCTGCCTGGCAGCTCCATCTTCAACACCCTTTGTCCCATAAATCCATTTTTCCTCCTCTGTCCATGTCCAAACTTTCTCACCCTTGCCTCTCTAACTTTTCTCCCAACTGCTCAACCTGAGCTGTCCTTCTGATGTACTCATTTTTAGTCCTGTCCATGCCAATCATTCCCAGTGGAAATCTTAACATCTTCAACTCCGCCATCTCCAGCTCGACCTCCTGTTTTTTTCTTTCTTTCTTTTTTTTTTTTTTATCGCCACTGTCTCCAAACCATACATCATAGCAGGTCTCACTACTATCTTGTAAACCTTCCCTTTCATTCCTGCTGCT
>VUQG01010316.1:4525-15909 GCA_015106755.1 Etia nguti | reverse complement strand
TGCAACATGTGGGACACACACACACACACACACACACACACACACACACACAATAGCTCGGGCCACACTCCCACATACATATAGTTACAGGGACCCTGCTGGGTGAGCCACAAAAATCCCCTTACTTGATTGCTCCGCTTCGTTGGTGTTACAAGGAGAATAAAATGGTGATTGCGTTATAAATTTTCTTTTGAGTCGCAGAACTATTATTTGCAGTAAGTTTTTACGTTTTGAGCAGAAGCTTGATGAGAGAGAGGAGCATCTTTTTGCTTTGTTATCCCCTCATTTGTAGCTCTAATTTGTACTCTCAGTGCTCCCTCTCCCTGTAATATAGACAAACACAAATCTATAAGCAATCTTTATCTCTTTGTCATCATCTGCATCTTTAGCTGTATTTTAATGTGATATTTTCTGTGTTTGTTTGCATGCGTAACTGCTGGTCTTCTTTGTTTAGTTCCCTGCCAGCCTAATACCAGGCTGCCCGGCCGAGCTGACTGTCGCCTCACATTATTATGCGTGTCCTGTCTCCCAGCCCTGCCCACTATGTCAGCAAATATCGCTGCCATTGCTATGTGGCTGTGGGCCCCTGTTTTGCTCTCTGTGTTACTGCCGTGTTTGTTTCTTTGCATAAATACACATCACAACAAGAAAGATGGACAAAAAATTAATTTAAAGTTGTTTTCCTCTTCTGTATGATTTTGTAAAAAGGTGCATATCAGGTTACATCAATAGGTTAAATCGTAAGATCCAGGGAGGTTTGTAGTTACGTTGTAGGTTATCATGTAGATGAAGTATAAATCGTGTGTCAGACAAATGGCAGACCCTTTAAAATATTAAAAATTAAAAATATAAGATTATATTCAGATTTGTCAGATGCTACATTTCCTATAAAACCTTTTATATCAAGTTTCTAAAGAAAATAAATCTGATAACTCACAGTCTGAAAGGTCGTGGTGCTTGTAATTAGGATTTTAATACGTGTAATTACAACATAAATTATTTAGCAAATTCAAATAGTGATGCAGTAACTAAAGCCGGCCGATGTCGGTCCATTGTTTGGCATTCTGTTAATATTTAGTAAGTAAAAACAGACAAGAGAAACACCCTTCAAACATGTTATGAGTTTTGATGTTTCATTGTTTGTCCACCAGAGGGCGAGCTGCAACTTCCCTGCTGTGTTTTAAATGCTACAGACACAACAACCTACAACAACGTGATCCAGGCTTAGGGAGATCATAAACAAGTGAATAAACATAACAAATGTCAGGGAAATCTGTGTGGCTGATAGAAAAAAACATCGGCCGACATATCACAATATCAGCATTTTTAAGTCACCAAATATCAATCCTATATCTTTTAGGCTTTACTGTCATGTTGTGTAACCCCGTGCTGGCTGCCTCTGTGTCTGTAGGTGAATAGTGCCTCTTGTTGTCACAGGTTTGTGATCGGCCGAGAGCGTCCAGGTCAGCAGAGTGAGGTGGCCACGCTCATCCAGCAGACCCTGGAGCAGGAAAGGAGACAGAGAGAACTACTAGAGCAGCAGTACGCCCACTATGACGCCGATGATGATGAGGTAATGACCATACGCAACCCTGGCCACTGCCCTGGGTGTCCTCTATGGTGCATTTGAGACTTTGTGAATGATAGTCTGAATATGCAAATGTGCAGCTAGGGTAAGATGCCAGCCTCTTAATATGAGGAACGGTATCTTAATAAATCTCATTATATCTGCATGTATTTGAGGTTCATTTGCTAACGCATTTCTCTACATGACACCGTAGTGAGAAAATGAGGCTTCTGGTTGTCACTTAATGCAAATAAGCTCCTTTCTCCTTCCAATGGGCTGGAAGTTATAGCTTATTAGCTTCATAAAACTGAGTGACAGTAGGCTTTGATGCTGGCACACAAAACAGCCTCTCTCTCTCTCAGCCACACAAACTAAGAGGATGCCATATGAGAGTCGGTCCTCGAAAGCATCACTCAGCATTTCTTTCTCTGATTCTGCTGCTTACTTGCTTGTTTAATCCACCAGACACTGAGCTCAGGGGCCTTCATATCTGTGTGTGTGTTCACCATGTAGACACTCTGGCACTGTGTATACACAAGACATAACACAGTGTACTAACATAAATCAATACCAAGTGTTTCCTCACTTACATACACAGGAACAGCCGCACTCATGCGTAGATATACATGCAGACAAACACTACCAGACATCTTTCACTGTTTTCATCAGTGCTCTTTGAAGCTTTTCATTTCCCTGCAGACGGTGGATTGAGAGCACTCTTCATGCTTAAGAAACTCTTTTCCAGGCTCTGAATGCTGATGCCACATGTCAGCACTGCCTAAGCTCCTACAGAGTGTTAAGGCTCAAATGTAATGTAAGATTTCAATATTGAAAAAGAAAATAAACACTTTAAGGGCTTTTTCTTTTCTTACAGATCCCCACATAGACATATAAACATAAGAATGGTGATTATATTAAATTTGTTAATCCATACATAGATTAGAGCCCGCTGTAAAATGAATTTAAAATCTGCCTCTGTGGAGCGCTAAGGCATCCATAACTTGCTGCTGATGGGGTAAACGGTTACAAAAGCATTACAAAGATACGCGTGGCAGTAAAAAGAGCTCATCAATATTAATATCTTTATAAATATTAGAAAGAGTCATTGGGTGGGTGGGAGTTATTTCTCAGTCTGAGGGCTGCAACAGAGTCTTCAGCTCTTTATTGGTGCTTAGAATCGGATCCCCAAGTGGACGGAGTGCTCCATCATTTAACAACAGACATCCAGCAGACACATGCATGCCCATCTGTTAACAGTTAAATGGAAGCATGCAAACCTGGAAAGAGGAAGTTAAGTCTTATATTCGACCTTTGCTCCTCTAAATAATGTCATGCAATCTTTGTCATGTTCAACATAATTAATAATAATAATAATAATAATAACAGATAATTCAGTTATCAAAATTAACAGTATAGTAGGATGGAGTTCAATTAAATATAAAATTAAATATAAAATAGGTTAAGCGTAATGAGTAAAAATATTAATAAAATAAATACAGATGTTGTGGTGTGAGGCAGGAAAGATTTCCTGTATCCGTCAAAACTGCTTCCAGTCAAAGCATGCTGCATCACATGCTGGGTATCCTCAAAAAGGATTTTCTCTACATTCAGTAGGAGGAAGTTATACTGCAATGATGACAGTGCTCCTGTGGTCAGCTCCACCATCTGTAAATGGTAGCTTAATGTATGTAGATGGTACTGTTTTAACAACCGAGCCTGTTATGGAAATGGGACCATTCGATTGCGATGCATGTGACTGAATCAGGCCTGAGCCCTGGTATCTGGGAGATAGTTGGAGGGATGTGCAGGGAAGGATGAGGAGAAGATGTAGGGCACAATAATGAGAGTAGAGATGAGAGCAGAGGCACAGAAGTGTGTACGTGTGCGTGTGGGGCGCAGGCACAAAGACAAGTAACTGTACAAATATTTTCTGTGTTTCATTAGACGACTGACGATGAAAACTCAAAGTACATGCTAATTGTTGCATATCAAGTGCGTCTCTTTATCATTTAGGAATTATATGGAGATTATAAAATGTACGCGTGAGATGCACTGATGAGAAAGCAAATTTAAAGGGGGTAGGTGTATGATGGTAAAAGTAAGCTGCAGATGTTTTCATGGAGCAGCTTCACTGGAAGTGTTCGAGTCTGTTGGTCATCAGCCAAAGACTGAATCAACAAATCCATTTGGGCCCAGTGCTTAATGGTCTTTGCCAATACTCATTATACAGTGTTTTGGGCATCAGAGAAGAGAAAAACTGCCTTGAATACATGCAGTGTAATGGCCTACATAAATGTCAAAACACAAAATATTTTTCATTTAAGTACTACTAAAAGCTGCAGTAATAAGTTGTTTCTGGTGACTTTCATTAGTCTCTTTATTTCTGAGAAACCCTTCTCAGTCGTAGAATTAGCCCCGCTGGATGCTCATACTTCACTAGTTTTGACATGTGACCTTGTTGCACTTGAGGCAAGATGGTGAGTAATTTTTGAAAAAAAACAAACCCCAAAAAGTGACAGATTTTGTCAGCATAACCTATCTGATGGCTTACTTTTAAAGAAATTATAATTTCAGCTCACCAGGCTGTCAAACTGATTTATTTCACACAAAGTTTAGGCAGGGTTACCTAAATCTTATGTAACCGGCAGCATTAAAATAGCATTACTTATGTAAAGTAGAAGGTGAAGCGAGGACGGCTTCAACAACCTGCTTAAGAGTTTCGGGTAGTCAGATGAAAGGAGATGGAAAGGATGTAAAAGGTGACAAATACAAGGCTGTAACCACAAGAGCAATGCTGGCGAGACCAAATCTAGGCTTGGGTGTCATGTGTCTTCTGCCCTGTAATGAAAAGGAAAGTAAATAAAAGCAACTGCTGTCTGCAGAAATTACTGGCAGGGGCAGTTTGATCATAGTTGAATACAGGGGGGGATATATCCCTTCCAACATGATTACAGCCTTGGATAATTAAATGTCACAGTTGGAGCCTGACAGGTTATCTGTTTTGTCTGTTTAGGCTATTCTGCAGCCTGTTAACTTCTCACTGGAGGGTGAATGCTAATAGCTGTATTGGCTTCACTGTAGGAGTGGCTAATTGCCTGTTCAGTTAGTCATTCCACCTCAGATACCACTGCTGTGTTGGCAGTGTACTTAAAGTGACATCTTTCACACATTTCACTGGTTTTGTGTGAGTTAGTATAGATATCAGCATAGACTAAAGTTGGTAGAAGTTCTGCTGGCTCTTTCCTGCTGTGCCTGCAGACTTGTGATGACAGCATACAAATAAATGTCACTTTTACAAGACCCCGGGGACCCTGTACTAATATGAAACCTCTGTCATTTAAAAATGAATAACAGACAGACTGAAATCCAACCTTGGTTGCTTCTATTTATTCTTCATAAATGTGATAATATTAACCATGTGCGCTTTACAGTAAAGTTAAAAAAGAATAGTGTGTGTTCTACTTGGATTTATAAATCCTTACATGTGTACTTTGTACTCTGTTTTAAATATTCATGCAGATAATTGTCTCCATGTGTGATTTTACATTTCCTCCTAAAGCAGACAGGAGAATACGCCACAGATGAAGAGGAGGCAGGAACAACAGTGGCGGGAGGAGAGAAGAGCATCGAAGTGTTTGACTTACCAGAGACAGAGGATATCTTGTCTCCGTCCGAGTTGGACGCCACTAAACTCTACCAGAAGTTCAGAGAGGTAACCTGAAACGCTGCTGAGTCTTGATTACATAACTGATGGGGGCCTACAACATTTTTCTCTGTCAGTGGTTTGAAGCGTACATTGCAAATACACCCGCAAAGCCACCAGAATTGCTTAGCTACTGAAAAAAGTTAATTCAATTTAACAACAGAAGAGAGAAACACAATAAAGCCTCTGCTTAACTTGGCAAAACTATGTTTTTGTTCTGCAATCCACTTACCCTCCCTAATTGCTAATCTGAATGATTAGAGGTGTGAATACAAAGTGATGTGAGTCCTCATTACACCTGATTGCCCGTGTTTTTAGTCGAAACCCTCGAATAAGAATGAGAGTGAACACCATAAAGCTGTTTTTTTTAACCAGATCTCGGCAGCGCTTCACACATTGGGTTCCTCAGAATAGAAGCTCTCTTTGTCGAACCTCTGCTACCTTCACTAATAGTGAACTCACTTTAAAGATTACAGCAATGAAACAGAACATAAATTTACTGACAGTTAACTCATTTATGCTTTAATGCTGCTGAAAAGCTGGTAATATCGATCTAGCACTCCAACACCGTTACCATCAGCGCTGTGGCACCACCGGCCTTCCACAATTGCTGTATGACACATTTAACAAATGGCTCCAGCTGCACTGCAGGCACTGCAGTGGATATCGAGTGAAAATATGATCTAATCCCTGGGCTCAGGGTGTGTGCTTTTACTCCATTTTGTCATTTTCTCTTCTTTTTGACCTCTCTGCCATAGTCCAGCTTTTCCCTTTCGTTCTTAAACGCCTCTCTGTTTTTGGTGTCTTATAGGAACCAGTTGGCTTTTGTAAATGACAGAGAGAAAATGTGATGATACAAGATGTTGTTTGAAACAGCAATGATTAATAATTATGCTACGAAAAAAAAAATGGCACGACCAAACTTGTGACAGAGTTGCTTTAAAATGGTCCCAGGTCTGCGACCGTCTGCAGTCAGCTGTGACTTTAATGATGGCAAAAAATGGTGATAAGAAACCGTTGGTCTGCTATCAGTTTCTGATTGAATTGGGTCGAATGGTTAAAGTTGGAGATTGTTGCAATCTTTTTCTGATGATATGTTGATTAATTGAGATAAATTGTCGCTGTCTACATAGACAAAATTTTACATTAAATACTACAGTAAATACTAACTAATTATACTCAGAGTCCTAACAGAGCCTCAGATTTGAAAGAGGTTCAGGACTTCCTCCACGAACAGTGACGTAGTGAGATAGATGCACGGCAACCTTGCTTTCGCTTTGTGATCCACAGAGGATGATGGTGTTGCACCCTCACCCTCTGCAAACTACTTGCAATCAGTCACTGAAAGAAAAAAAATAAGCACAATCACTGAGACACCACCAAATTTTTTCTGGTCTCAAGGAAGTTGTTGTCCTATTTTTAATCCAGTGTGAGTGAGCTATAAGTAAATTATCTATCAGGTATCACCTGATTTGTACACACAGCCAAATATTCTCCCTGAGTTTGAGTCAAAGCTCTTTAAAAAAAAAAAAGAGGAGGATGACTTTTTATATTAGAAAATGAAAGCTCTGCAAAAATGTAACGCTATGCAGGTCTAACACAGTCATTATCCCAACATGTGCCCACTTTAGTCAGTCATTTCTTTTCCTTTGTTCACTCTTGCCAGAGACAACTTAGACTTGCTGCATCACTGAGCTTTATTCAGACTCACTAGTTAGGATCCGAGGATTTCTAAAACTTTTATATGTTATGCAGAAGCAGATTAACTTTTGCAGCAAAAACACCGGAACCTCGAAAGCTACACAACTCCTTTGTCTTTTTTTGCCATTTTTACACGTGTACCAGAGCCCTGAAGTTTTCTTGGAGTTACACAGTAGACGTGCATTTAAGAACGCATGTCGAACACAGACTTTTGAACATTAGCTGGTCTTTTTAAACCTGTCAGTCTCCTAATAAATAGGCTGTGTGATGTTGGATTGCGCTGACGTGTGAACAGAGCAGCTCATGTCCTCTTGCATTCACTACTAGTGAGTGTGCATCACGCGCTGCCTCCTATCCAGGCAGCTCCCTCGCCTCGGCCACACAGAGTATTTCCAGCACTGCCGACTACTTCCTGCTGTGTGCGACATGTGAGAAAGGAGAAGTGTGAAAAATATCCTGATGTGATTCTTCCAGAATTATTTGAAGTTCATGTGTGAAAACTTCTTAACTTACGCTACTGAAACTTCACAGTAACTTTTGGTAAACTTTAAAGTGAATCTTTGAACAGAAGCAGAACTGTTGATTTTGTAACTCATTTTTGCCACTGGAGGTACATCATGGAGAAATATCTTACCAGCTCATACAGAGATAGTGAATGATTACAACAAAGAAACCCTTTTTTGGTATATACACATGAAAAATTGATATTTGCTTTCAGACCTAATGAAGGAAGAATTTTTCTGGAAAGGGAGAAATTAGAAAAAAGTATGAATATCAGTATCAGTACTGTAACAAGCTCTGCCAGAGCTCTGTGTCACGCCTTTACTTTTCTCTCAGAGCTTTCACTTGTTTCCATATCCTGCTCTCTCTCTCCATCTCCTCTTCTCCTGTTTATGTCTGCTCAGTCATTATCTAACTTCCTGTCTGCCTCTAATGGACCACTCATATAAACTTGTACCTCTAACTAACACCTAAGTTTCTTATATTTTTTAAAGAGTTTTAACATTGCATTAAAAATGCAAAACTTTATTTCGTGTTAGAAAATGTATGATTTTTTTTTTTCTTTATGGCTTCTTTAAACTACTTAGCAATTCATGCATCCTTCAGCTTTCCTTGCCTCTCCTCTGAGAGTGCATGTCAGTGCTGGAGCTGGGACGCTGTCAAGAGGAGGACAGAGTCGGCTGCCTCTGTCCGTCACGCTGTATCGACGGCACAGAGAGCCTGCTCAGCCATCCATTTGATTATTGACCGCCCTCTCTTTTCTCTCCTGTTTTCTTTTTTTCTCCTCCTCTGCTACCAACAGCTCCAAATCAAACACACGGTGACCGAGGCCGAGATCCAGAAGCTGAAAAACAAGGTAAGGGATTAAAACTGTCAGTGGGCAAACAGGGGACTGGTTGTGGGTGCAATTTGTCAGTGTTCACATGATTTTGAAATCAATGTGGGACTGGGGTTAGGATAGCCGGTGAGCAGCGGTTCAAGCTTGGGTGGAAATGTTTGGGAAATAATCTTTGGCGTTATAAGCGAGAGATGTTTTACAGAAACAATCCACGGCTAAAATACTTTAAATACACTTTGTAAAAAATTGAAGGTAGTATTGTCTCTTTGTATGAAGCACTCAGTGGTCTCTGTGAATGCATTTGTGCCTGTATACATATAAATAATGGTGTATTATTCATATGCAGTTTGATCAAAGTGGTGCCTATAAAGCTTTTTTCATTACAGTAATGATGTTCCTTGTGATGCAATTTGTGTTCTTAATACAGGCTTGGCTCCCAAAAGATCATTTGTGGAGGTTTTATTAGCTTTTGCTTGCTGACTTTATAAAGCCAGGTTTGATTTAGTCTTACTTTGAAACCTTAAAAATATCTAACAAGTTCTTTTTTTAACAATTAAAAAACAGTTTATAACTTCTTACTCAATATTGGTTACATATCCTGTTAAAAGTGCCTGTTTTTTTTTTGTTTTTTTTGGATCTCCTTTGGTATGTGTATATCTGTAATATGTTGTATATGTAGTGTTGGACATTATCGGAAAATGCTGATTTTGTCCTGCAGCTGGCATCAGTGGAGCGGGAAAAGCAGCGCTGGGAAAAGGAGAAGAGCCAGCTGAAGGCCAGCATCGAGGAGAACAAAGAAAGGATGTTGAAGCTGGAGAGCTACTGGATCGAGGCGCAGACGCTCTGCCACACCGTCAATGAACACCTGAAGGAGGCCCAGGCGCAGTACCAGGCTCTGGAGAAGAAGTATAACAAAGCCAAGAAGCTCATCAAAGACTTCCAGCAGAAGTCAGTAAACTCTGGTTAAACTGATCACATTGGACCTCTTTTAATTTTTCTCTGTCAAGAAATCTCAGTTACATTAAGCATTGGACCACTGACAATGTTTTTGGTTCAACTGCTAGTACAGTTTGAAAATGTAAGTCTGCTGGAGATCTTAGGTTACTTTAACTAATTAGGGTCATTTATCTGAGTTTACAGCATTAGTCAGACTTTACTTTGAGCAACACTGAAATAGAAGAGTGCTCAGTGTACATAATAAAAAAAATCATTGCAATTTACAGTCACATATACGAGTTAGCTATTCAGTGAGGCTATGTAAAGTATTTTATATGATTATCTTGCAGGTTTTTATGATGTCACACACTGGCAATCCAAGGTTAGGTTCACTATTTTCATTCAGTTTCAGATTTTAATGTGTGTTAGCAGTTAATCAAAAATGATTTATGGAAGCTAGTGCATTGGGAAAACTAAAAACTGAACATCCAAGTGATTAAAGATGGGAAGGAGACAAGAATGTCCTAACAAAGTCTCATAGTTTCAAATTCTATGAATATTGCCAGTTATCTAAGAAAAAAAACACTGATTACTGCTAGAGGGACTGAATTTAGGGCAAAAAAGCACTTACGTGTGATAAATTTTGTCTAGTTAGCCACACTCCCTGCAAAATCAGTCTGTTTCCATATTTTACAGTAGCATAACTGAGTCAGAAACCTCTGCCTAGGTGCATTCATTAAATGTACTCTGGCTTCTTAGCATGCTTAGAAAAGCAACAGCAAGGAAGGAAATGTCACATTTATTATAACACTTTGACTATTTCAAAAGAGTACTTTAGCATTAATCCTACAAACATATGTTTTAATTAAAAAACTTGGATGAATTCCTTTGTTTTTCCTTTTACACCTACTTGCCTCAGTGAACCTGAAAAAGAATATCTACCTCATTTCCATCTGTGAGCTGGACCAACTCTCTTTCTTTTAAGCCTTATCCCAGTTCAACAGTAAGAACTGAGTTTCCATTTTAATGCAGTGCAGCACTCCTTCCTTTTCTGTGCACTGATTTCAAAACCTCTCCTGCTCAGCTTCAGTCTGACTGGATATAATTGGCTGTGCCCCTGCAGGCCAAATGGAAGCAAAGTGATGAAATAAACTCTCCATGCTGATCTGTAGCTTCGGCCTGGGCTGCAGAGGAGAGAGACTGTGTGCCTTTCATTATGCAAACATCCTCACGTGCTCTCTCCTCCTGTGACCTGAAAATTGTTTCTGTCTCCCATCACGGAGGTCTTCAGATCCCCTTAAATGCACCTTTAAGGAGAGAGCTTCCATCTGGAGGGGCTTAAAGTGAAGAAACACAGGTGTATCCTTCCTTGTGTCTCTCCCTCACATCCTCAGTGGGAGGAGTTAATATGTGATGAAGAAATGAGAAAGGAAAGGAAATAGAGGAGGGTGAAGCAGAGGTTAAAGAAAAAAAAAAGATGTGTGTGCGTGCGTGTTAACCGGGAACAGCATGATCGGGGTAAAATGAGTCATTCTGGCATCCTCAAACAGCCTCAACTCCCTTATTACCACAGCTGAGCGAGAGGCAAGGCACTATCACACATGATGAAATGTGCACATGCACATATTATAGATGTATCTTGTTTCCTGTGTTCACACACATCTCCTCTCCCCTGCCTCCTGTTCCTCCAGAGAGGTGGAGTTCATCCAGAAGGAGGATGCAGAGAGGAGGCGGCTGGAGGAGGCTGAGAAAGCTCACCTGGCAGAGATCCAGGGACTGCAAGTCAGGGTAAGATATCTTTTTTTTTTTTTCTATCCGTTTTTCATTTTTGCCATAACTGAATAGCTTCCTGCCTCGTAGCTGTTCAGAGTGGGCCTGTAAAATTAAGCTTTTTGGCCTTAAATAAAATTGAAAATATGCTAATGAGTGATACAGTCTGGCTTTGTGTGAAATTACATTCAAAGCCAATAATCAGCATGGACAGAAAGATCTTTAGTAGCACCCCCCTGTGCTTTTTCTGCCACTTGGTGTTTCTTGTGATGTGCTCAGGCCCTGTGGTCACATCTGTTGTCAAACTTGGCATTGATTTATTTTTCTTTCGTTTTTTTTTTTTTTTAACTTTTTAACTTTATTTCTTT
>VUQG01010314.1:12696-25411 GCA_015106755.1 Etia nguti | reverse complement strand
CTGAATGAAGCTAGGACAGCCACTGATGTTTCTTCATTAGTGACAGTTTTCTTGCGTCCACATTTTGGCAAATCCAACACTGAACCAGTTTCACGAAACTTAGCAAGCAGTTTGCTAACTGTAGCATGGGAGATGGGTGGTCTTGTAGGGTGTCTTGCATTGAAATCTGCTGCAATGACCCGGTTACTGCGTTCACCAGATATCAACACAATTTCGATCCGCTCCTCACGTGTTAACCTCTTCGACATGTCAATGGCTGTGAACAAAGAGAAACTTGTAAATAACTCATGAAAGAATAAAGTTACGTTGAAACCAAGCACACCATTGTTTTTCTTGTGACATTACCAATAAGTTTGATGTGTCACATGGCCCTCTTCCTATTGAAAAAACAAAAGTTGTATCCAAGACGGCCGACTTCTAAATGGCCACCATGGTCACCACCCATCTTGAGGAGTTTGCCCCCTCACATATACTAATGTGCCACAAACAGGACTTTAATATCACCAACCATTCCCATGTTATTACGGTGTATCCATATAAATGGCCCACCCTGTATAATATGCCAAGTGAGGTTATGGGAGTCAAGGTGGTGACAGGGAATGGTTCAGACATCCAAGGTTGTGACAAGAGATTGCATCCTGTCGTAAACCTGGAATTAACATCTGCTCTAGTGTTAGCTACAGTCAGGATCATTCTGCATTGTGTTCAGTTGACTTTCCCTTAATCAGATTTTATTTCTTATAACCGTGATTATTCACTGACATTAACAGTAATGAAGATTTTATGCACGGATATTGTTGAGTGAAACAGAAGTCATAACGATGTAAATACATATTTGGGCTTTTTAAATCAGGCTTTATAAAATCCATCAAATCTGAGAAAAGGTCCTACCTGACTCACTCAGAATAAACTGATTTTCCTTCTTGTGCAATAACTCCAGTAATTAAATAAAGGTATTCAATATTTTACCTTCATACAATGAATGTTTTCCAAGTTACAGCCAAGTTACAGGCCCTTACACTAGATAACTGGATGCGTTTGTACTGTATGTTGCTTCAATTTTCCCAGCATTTCAAGCCCTCAGAACTTCAAAAGGACACAAGAGAGCCACATGAAATTTGTAGGACTGAAAAACACTTTTTGGGTCTTTGAAAAACTGTAACCAAATTAATTTTAGACCAACACCAAGTGTCCCAATGTAATTTAAAATCTTGTTTTTATTATCCAAATTTTTACATCAAATATGGACTATATCAAAGATTCAGTGGGAAAATTTTTACCAATCTCATGTGTATAACACAGAGGAATGGTTTAAAAGAAAAAAAAAAGCATTGGTGCTGAGGCTGTTTGATCTGTTTAATGAAAATTCACTGGAGAAAAATTCAAAAAGTGCATTCTGGGTAAACTTTAAAGGTTTACATTATCACGTGGGATACGCGGCTGATCAGAACATGTCATAACACGTGAAAGGGTTTCTTTTTTAACTGCATTTTGCTGCATGCTCATCTTCAACCAGTGATTTCATTTGTGTCAAAGTCATTTTTTTTTATTTAGTACTTCCTCGCAGTCACCAGACTCCCATACCCACCTCGTGTTCCATTGCTCCCTCAGGCGTCCTTCGCTTATATCATCAATCTGTCATTTCTACTTATGTTGTTATACTTTTGTCACTTAGTAATCTGGTCATGTTTTCTGCCAACCCATTAAAATAAAGTCACTGAACTGAGTCTGCCTGTTTGCACACTCTTTACTCTTTACTTAAAGGTACACAACATCACCAACAGAACACACATTAACATAATATAATTTCTTGCTGGGAAGAAAAAACATGTTATTGACTTTGTATTTCTACAATTTAAGAATTGAAAAGTCGAGTTTTTCCTCAAAGTGTTTTTGTAAAGTCAGCACTGGACAAACCACGGAGGCAACGCATTCATCCAGGAGCACGTTTAACATGCTGGGTCAGTAAGACTTTACATTTCTACGGCCGTGCACCTGTCAATCACCGAGTTCTCATTGATTGGTTTCACTGCAGGAGAAAGAAGAGGCCTTGCTCCACACCGGGGGATCAAAATGAAACATACAACATATGTTCAATCACTCTTGCGCAGCAGAATGTCCATTAGAAAGACGTGCATCAATGTTCATATGGGTTTAATGAGCAGGTGAAAACTAAGTCTGGGAATTCAAGGTCCATTCACACACAGACGCACACGCAATCTTTACAAACACCGTGAACAAGTCTCCGGGGATTGTGTAGGACTTTAGTGGGATTATAAACAGATGTTTGGTACTGTAAAAGTCAAATGAAATCTGTACAGCGAATGAAGGTCAAGGACGTACTTAAAATGTGTTGACATCAAACAGTAATCATATTTTAACTCCGTAATGCCAAATGTATCATATTTAATACATTAACTTTAATACATAACTAATTTTAATTAGTTTTTGAGACCTCCGGAAGAACCTGGATAAATTGCACAATGAATTTTTAAGCAATAAATTGCACAGAACTACCAAAAAATATCAGATGTAGCAAAAACTATACTTTTATAATTTATGTATTTATTTGTCAAAAGGTTAAATAAAAACTCCAGTTTCTTCCAGTGATTTCATGGTTCAGACTCTAGGGTTAATAAGCACTCACTATGACATAAGCCTGAACTGCAGTTTTACACTGCAGCAGAAATGCATTATAAAGCTTAACCACAGACTGTATAAAAAGGGTTAGGGTTTTACATCACTCCGTCCTCTTATCCAATTTTAGGGTCACAGGGGGTCTAGACCCTATCCCAGGTGTCACAAAGCAAGATGTAGACGCTGGACAGATTGTCAGTGTGCCGCAGGGCTGACGCCTACAGTTAATTTAGAATCACCAATTAACCTAACCCCACTATCTGCACGTTTTTTAACTGTGGGAGGAAGCTAGAGTACCTGGAGAGAACCCCTGCAGATGTGAGGAGAGCGTGCAAACTCCACACAGAAAGGCCCCAGCCAGATGGTGGATTCGAACCCAGGATCCGATTTGAGTTAACAGTGCTAACCATCATATCCTCACCATCGCAATGTTGTTGCTTTGAAGCCAGATGTGGTCAAAAGGTGATGATTATTATTGTGATTTGGATAGTTTTCCCCTTCATAACTGTGCAATGGGTAACCTTTTTCATAGTTTATCTTTTGATACATTTGAGGCTCAAAGTTAAAGTCATGGATGCTTTGACTGCCAGATGTCCTGGCCTGGTGGTAAGGCCCATCAGAGAGGTATCAGCTGTGACTACTTTTAGCCGCTCCCTGGTAAGAAGGAGTTGCTACAGAGGGTAGCTCTGCATGTTTGATTTGACAGAATTTTATGCTGGACGTCTCCAACTGGAAGTGAACCAGCAACATTTCACCTGCCAAGAAAATGTGTAAACCACATATCCCTAATCTGAGTCACCAAATCAGACCTGTGGTACATAAAATTCCAAAGATGAGGCTTGAAAACGGTCTGTTTTAACCTTTCTATCGATCAAGTACATCATTTTTTTCCTTCAAAATAAAAGTCTGATTACTGCCATCCTGAAAATCACAAAAAGTAATGTGAAATTTCCCACTAACCATGGTATCATAAACCAGCTGGGTGTATCTTTTGGCCTGTATGAATACTCATGTTCAACATGCTGACATGTAACCGGTCATTGTGGGCAAAGATTAGCCCCATTAACAGACAGAGTGGAGTTGGAGGTGTTGGAATTGCTCTCTGTACTAATCCTGCTCTCTCTATTCCAGCTCAGGACTTACAGAGAGATAATGGCTCATTCCTTTCTCATTCTCCTCGTCTGTACCAGCCTGAGTTGTGACAATTCAATCTGTTCAGTGTCTTCTAGCATGAATTATGGATGAACCCTGCAACCTCTGAGTGTGGTGGGGATTTACGTTGATCGAGCAGCCTTTTACTCTGTAACGCCTTCTTTTCGTGTCAAAGGCTCAGTTTGGATTCGAAAGAGGTCAGAGAGAGTGAAAAAAATCAAGGTAATTTGCAGCGCATCAAAGCAGAGTATCCTGTTAACATGCCGTTACTCCCGCGGTGGCAGACTAGTGATTGACTGCTGGGAGCTGAAACCCATTAGCTGTGTTCATCCTGCCATCGAGCCCCTTCTGACAAACAATTAGTACGCATCAGCCCACTTAAGCAGAAAGTGCTTTGATGGTGCAGCCCAGGTCAGGTAAATAAAAGGCACTGATTTGCAGAAAGATGTTTTTTATCTATAATCATGTGGAATGCAACTACAAAACATTCTGAGGGTGAAGATCAGTGCTAAAAGTTATCAAAACAAACAACTGCAAGGCGTGTCTGTTTCTATTACCAGCTTTGGAGAAATTCTAACCTCTTCCTGTTTTTGTGGCTATGCTCTAGGGATGCCAGTGTCGACTTGCCAGTTAGTCAGCAGGCCCATCACTTCAATACGTCAGCAGCTATTGGACGGATTAAGATTATATGCTTATGCTCATTTACACTATGTACTTTGGTACCCGGACTCTTGACCTTCCAAAGGCTTAAAATAATTCAATTTTGTCAAAGGCTTCGGCAACCCATGGTGTCCTTTGATACTAATGCCATAATGCACTGGGTTATTAAAATATAGAGATGGATGTCACTCCCACTTCATCATGTTGTTAAGGACCCCTTAGAATTCAGTTTAAATGTACCAGGTAAGACAAAGGATATGTTTTAACGAGGGTATTTTAAAGCAAAATTATGACCTTTTGCTAAACCTAAGAAAAGAGTAAAAAGCAAGTAAAGAAAACTCCACTAATCAGTGTGTGAAAACTAAACAGAGTGCCGAACCTGAACTCTGGGTGACAATGTTGTAAGTTTCTCAGCTAGGAAACCAAAGTATTGGACTGAACCTCTTAACCTTGCAAAGCCTGAGCCATGAAATAATTGCCAGAAAAAGTAAATATCAGCTACATCTGACATTTTTTGTGCAATTTGGTTAATAATGTATTGTGCAATTTATATACTGATGACATAGAAGGCTCAAACACTCACAAAAACTCACGTAGCACATATGATACACTCGGCGTTACAGGGTTAATTTTTGAATTTAGGTGTTTTCAGTCCCATTACCACAGATGTATAAAAGCAAGCACCATTTAAGAGCTCACTTAATTTGAGCATGCTACTGTAATATGATGCCCCCATTACAAAAAGTCATTTTGTGAAATTTCCTAAAATCCTAGCTATTCCACAGTTGACTTTAAGTGGTTTTACTGCAAAGTGGGAATGATATGCGTTATGATGGTCTGCCATTTCAAGGTGCAGAAAGGAGTCTTCCACTGCTGCCAGTGCTCCTCTAGCAGGAATATGTACACATATAAAACCATCCAACATATTTATGCAGCACTGCTGCCTCTACACAAGAGATTTCCCAGTTCATCCAAATGGGTCCTCCCTGAGTATGTGATCCTCCCACAGTTCAGGCACAAGCAGGTTAGTTTCATTGGTGATTCTAAATTGCCCAGAGGTGTGGTTGGTTGGTTGTCTGTCTCTCTGGGTTAGCTTTGCAATAGACTAGCAACCTGTCCAGGGTACCCTACCTCTCACCTTATGACAGCTGGGACAGGCTCCAGTCACCATTAATTGGCTAAACAGTTAGTAAAATAGATGGATGATGTTATTAAAATGGCAAAAGATTCAAATACCGAGGTCAGTGTTTGTTCAGATAATGAGCCTAAAGCTCAGGGTTCAGACTGCTCTAAACATTCTGTTTATGGCTTCATTTTAAATTCTTGGTTGTGTTTACTGTTAATGAGAGCAGAAATTCCTAATATGGTCATCTTAAGCCCACGGCTCTGGTTTTGAGCTCACATTTGTTTGGAAAACCCAACACACAAACATGCGGTTAATACAATCAAAATTATATGAACATAAGAGTGACAAATCACATTAAGTCTAACAAATCAATAAGTTTACTGGGCATGTCATGTACCTGCAGAGGCAGCAACATCAACTCTTTTTTGAACTGTTTGTAAAAGCAGGCCAAGTATGAAGAACAGTATAAAAACATAAATCCAGTAATCGCATCACAGTTACAGTTATGACATCATTTTTATCACAAACACTGCAGTCAGCTTACAGGAAGGAGGAAAATGATGGCGTGGTCTGCAGCTGCTGACATCAGTTTTATTTTTATTGCATGAAAGGACAAGAACATGATGGCAAAATACAAACTGTAAAAGAAAGATGTGCATCCTAAGTCTAAGATTTTGCTTGTTTAATGATCTCAGACCACGTTACAGAGTAATGTCAACATAATGTAATGAATTACTTTCCCCAGGATGTAATTAAATAACAATACAGTACTGCATTACTTTTTCAACAAAGTAACAAGTAACATGTAAAACAATATATATATTTTTTGAGGAACAATCCCTGGGTCACAGCCTACGTGTGGTGCCTGCACATGAGCCTGAAATGATTTCATTTCTTTCCGATGAATCAGCTCTGTCTCCAGCTAGTACAGTCTAGGAGTCATTAGGGATGATCTAATGTCAGATCAAATTTTATTTAGCACTGAAGAAGAGTGATATCACTGTGTAGTTTGTCATGTAGGATGGCCGGGGCCTGCAGGATACAATTCATCTTAACAAACATGTCGCTGGGACTTTATGTCTTTAAGGGGAAAAGCTGACAGGGTTGATTAAAGGATTGCTTTATATTTTCTTTCCGAGTCTTTTTTAACGCAGCACTCCCATGCCCATAACCACATTGCAGTTTTCTGTTGCTGTATTTGTCCATACTGGGTGTGACATGATTGCTTCCTAATGCACCCCTTGTGCAACTGATAGATCTGTGCAAAATATGCATCTCCAGCTCACATCTAGCTTTATCTGTCTGTGTTTGAGAAGGCAGAGGCAAGACTTAAACACAGCAATCACTTTACCAAATGTTTAAATAAAACAAGAATTTTATGCTATGTATGCTACAGGCCATGTTACAGCAATGCCCACACCTGGTTTATGAGGAGATTTGCTATTTGTTAATCAGTCACAATGCTGTGCACTTCGCACATCAGTATCAGCTTATTGTTATCCACATAAATCCAAAATGTTACCCAACCCAACATCTATTGGGGCTGTAAAAGAGTACGTCTTTCCACATGGCGTCTATGTGGAAATATATGCTTTCCAAAATGGCTAATTAAGTTCACCTTTATTATCTAAACCTTATATATTATTTTAAAAAAATCCTATAGTGGTGGAAGAATGTAATCTTTATATAATATAGAAATTAATCTATTCAGAGATTGGGTTCAGTACTGTCTGACAGCATGCTGTGTGGCTGTGCACATTTCAAAGAATTCTCCAATAGTAGGTCATCCTTCACATTTTCATTTTTGTTCAAGCCTGTTGTGGTGTCAGCCACACCCCGTGGTCTGGTGTCATATCGATTTTTGCCAAGCACTTTTTTTTTAATCCTTAACTGTGCTGGTCGGATGCAGAGACAGACAAGCAGCAGTGGTGTGGTGCTAACACTGATGCAACAAACACTGAATAAGAGAAAGTCAGCAGGCATACAACAGGGCATCTCAAATTAAACTGAAAGCACCTTCTTTTCCCTTCATCTAGACCATCGTATTGCTTTACTATTTAGTATGTAGGAAAAAGATTTAGTGCGTTCCAGTGCATAGTACAAACTCAACTCTGAAAGAGCTTTGACAGTGTGTAACATATAAAGAAAAAACAGAATGCAGTGAACTGCAAATTTTATCAACCAATCTTTTATTCACAAAAGAACAAAGAAGACATACCAAATGCTTAAAATAAGAAAATGCAGCATTAAAAAAAAAATATTAGCTCATTTTGAATTTGATGACAGCAACATGTGTTAAAGAGGTTTGGACAGGGGCCATGTTTACTGCTGTGTAGCATCCCCTCTTCTTTTAAAAGTCTGTCAGAATAATGTTGGCAAATATATACCACTGGCATCAAATTGAAAACGAGCCAATATTTTTCTTAAATGGTAAATTTTTTTTGTTCAGTACAAATATTTTCTAATTTTTTCTTTCCTACGTTATGTGGTGAATAAAATACGGGCTTGTGAGATTTACCTGCTTAATCACAACCACAGACTGTATATAAAGAATGGACGTAGGCACCACAGCACTACCCACTGGTTAACTAACTCCAAATTCTGAAGCCACAGTGTTGCTGTTCATGTTTGTTTTTTGGGCCCAAAACTCATTATATATGCAGGAGAAGATTAAGGCTAGCTAGCTTGTAGGGGGGGGGGTCGATACAGCATAGTATCATAATATTTTGTGTGCCAAAGTTGTACTGACACAGGGACACCAAATATTCACCAAATATTTTATTAAATAAATCAAAATACTAAGAACATGAGGGCTCACCTCATGCACCACCATCTAAAGCTAATGCAAATCTGCCTTCTAATAATACATTTTTGAACAATGGTGGCTTCCTGGTGATTGTACTGAGGGTGAGGCCCACTTACGGTCAATTTTGATCGCAAGGCGATTGCACAGGTCGCCTGATGGGAGGCAACCTTTCTGCAAACAGTTGCACTCAGACTTGGAAAGACTGCAATCACTCTGAGAAATTGTTGGAGGTTGACCAATAATTGCTATCTAATTTATGAATACAGATGGCTTGCCAACATGTTGCCATCAGTCTGAATGAGTCTCTGTCAGTGAGCACAACTCGAGAGGATTCGACTCAACTAGCTGCCTGCTGGTTGTATTCTGGTTATATTCCTGCATATTATATACTGCAGGAAGGTTGCTGTGAATTTCTGTTAAATGTCAGTTTCTTTGTAGACAGCAGCAGTGTGATTTTTGATAATTTATCACAGTGAATTGCTGTATTATCAGAAACAGATCGCATGTAATTGCCAACTTCACCCCATTCAATCTCAGATTGATAGCACCTGCCATAAGTGTTGGCATAACATTTATGGCAGGTTTTACAGAGTTGGCATGTTTGACAATCTGAAGTGAGATAACTCTGTCAGTATCTGTTTTATCTGATAAGATAAAGTTTAACTGTGGTAACCTTGAAAAAAGGAGATAAACTGTGATAAATGTGCAATACTCAGCATAAATGGAAAAACACAATAATATTGTATTGTGAGTGAGGTATTATGATAATATCGTATTGTGGGGTGTCTGGTGATTTCTACCTCAACTAGCTTGGTTAGCAAGGTACATCCATGACTCTGTGGATGAATCTATACTCCATAACATACAAATAGTATATTAGTATTTCCCTCTTCACAATGGAGCACAGACTTCTCGGATAGTTTACTGGTCAAATTAGCAGCAAGTAATATTCTTATTATTGTTATTTTAAAAAATGGGTCCAGTTCAAATATTCAGCCACTAGCTGTCTCATTATGCTAATACCATCTGTATCTGCACATGACTGTTAGCCAAAGTGGCCAACCCCCTAATAATGCTAACCTTTATACTTCATCAAAAAATAAAATAAAATAAAACTGGTGAATTACTCAAAAGTTCACCCTTTGCACAGATTTCATAGATGGGGAAGTTTCCGCTACAGACCAAAACTACATTTTTGCCCCTGGGCTGTAAATTAGCTTATTTTGGCAGTAAAGCTGAGCATTTTAACATGGCAGTTTGGGGAATGACTAACAGTCAAATTCAACATGTTCTTGGGACGTCTGGTTTCATAAGACTAAGAGGATGGGGGGGGAAAAACAGTTGAAAGAGGCTTTGCAAACTAGTCCTGATGCACCAAGCCTCAAGCTACAGGCAGCAACAGAGATATAGGGCAAGAGGATGGAAGCACAAACCCACAAGAAAATGCTCGTTTGTTTCCTGTATGTTCATACATATATAACGACTGAAGAGGTATTGAATGGTGGGACGTTAACAGCTCCCAGACATTCCTCAAGTAATTCCAGCTTGCACCTTGAACTTTTGCATCAGCCCTAACCAAGCCCAGTGCGCCCAGAAAAAAACCCTAAAGACCACAAATCAATTTTCTCTCAGCAAGTTGCTTTGCAAGGCATTATGGGTTTCCAGGTGAGTGGAGACACAAGGCGGTAGTCAGAAGCTGTTTTGTTGTTGATTTTTACTTTCTGTTTGTCAATTTGCCACAAGACTGACAAAATATGTGATATACTGGTGGGTCAGGAAGTTCATTCATTACTTGTTGTAGGTACATGTCCACAGGGGAGAAGATAATTATTGTACTGTGTTCATTTCATGCCCAAACATCCAACTAGGCCAGCTCATACAGAATCGATGTTAATTAGCTGCAGCTGACTTAGTCGTCATTTATGGCTGGTAAAATCAATGGCAGTATAGCTGATTAATTTCACCTTGGACGGCTCATTAATACACTCATAATTAATGATATTCTATGCATGTGGTTTTGCCTTTAGAAGCTCGCACTATGAAAACTCATGTGACAGTCTTTTCTCTACTAAAAACAATTATTTCAAAAATACACTCACACATGCCCACAGCAGACTACAGTAGACAACAGCCACCACACCAAGTGCTTAAAAAAAATGTGTGCCGGCTGCTTCTGTCTTCATTACAGGCACAGTTGCTTAATTTCTTCCACCCCTGGCTCTACCTCAGCTGTATTAAAGGGGCTAAAGGTGTTTTGGACCATGCTGGATCAGTAAATACCTTCTCTCTCCCTCGCTCTCTTTTTGTTTTGTTTTTTACTGTGATGTGCAATAGCTTTCTTTGGAAACTACTTCCAATACATCGTTACACTGAGATTTTATTAAAAAACACTACTGATAGTATTTCAGTAGTGGTCTAACATGACATGATGAAGTTGTGCATGCATAAAATAGAGCACATAAGTCAATCACTACATGTAGAAGGCTAAGGGTTTTCTTTTCTGATTGTACCATTCATAATTTGTTAAAAGTAGTTTTCTAAACTGCATTTTTGGTTTGTTTGTCTTTGTATAGTATATACTACATGTTTCGCACATCACCGGGATGTATTGAAGATACCAACTCTACATCAGTAGCATTGCTCAGTTTAACAGATATTTTTGCAGTATAGCTGTTTGGGGTGTATTTCTTTTCTGTGACATCACTGAAAGCACAGAGGTAATTCCCTGCTGAGTGGCAAAGACAAAATAACCAGCGTCTCGCGCTGGGCATTCGCAAACACTGCTAAAATTGGAAAGTTCTGCCTGTGAAATCGACTGCACAAAACATCCATCCATCCATTCTCTTAACCACTTATCCAATTCAGAGTCACAGGAGCGTATCCCAACTGACAGTGCAGAAGAGGTGGGGTACACCCCGAACAGGTCAACAGTCCAACACAGGACTAGCACATAGAGAGAGAGAGAGAGACAACCACATGCTCTCACATACACACCTACAGCCAATTTAGAACCAGCAGTTAACTTAACAAGCTTGGGTTTGGATTGCAGCTTAAACATGGAACCTTCTTGGTATAATGGTGGAAATGGTGGTGCACATCATCACCTCGTTTCATCAGAGTTCCTGGTTCAAATCCTGGCTGTGGCCTTTTGGTGTGGAGTTTGTGTATTCTCCCTTTGCCTACATGAGTATCCTCCAACTGCTCCAGCTTCCTCCCAGTTAGACAAACTGGTGATTTTAAATTGTTCATGGATGTGAGGCAGTTAACTGCCTTAAATCAAGTGGTCTACGCATGGTTAAATGGCTTGTAGTCTAAACTGCTTTGAGTGGTCAGTAAGACTAGAAAGCACTGTATAAATACCAGTCCACTTCCACAACACCTGTGGAAATGGACTGTGGACACATCAAACAACTTGGTGTAGAAAATTCCTAGAAGCAGCCACCCAATAGCAGGAATCAGCCACCATAACAAGCTGCTTCTTATTTAGGCATCAAACAGAGTATATCCAGTCTTGACTTCCTAATAATCTAAAAACGAAATGTTGTTTAATTTCAGTTGACATAAAACATAAACACTGATTTTTTTTTCTTCAGAAGCATGAAATAATTTTAGACAGCTGCATTCACTTCTGTTCATTTAAGACAATCTTCTAGGTTACCTGCAAACAATTTCAGTACAATGCCACAAATAAGATTAGATTATATATTACCCAAATTAATGATGCTTCATAAATTCCCAGTGGCCAGCTGAGATGAGATCTGGTGATTCAGAAGGTCACACCGTGTGAGTCATATGATTTATTTAAATACATACTAAATCATTAAATGACTTTCCCCCCTTCTCTCTGTGGCAGAATCTGCCCCGTCTGTGCAATGGTCACATTTTAACTCTCACAGACAAGTGGCTGATGTCTCAAGCAAGGCTGGTTTGCTTGACCAAGTTCATGATCATTTTTTGAAAACTTAACTCTAGCAGTCCTATACACAATCAGGTGCTGCAGGGTCAAAGTTCACGACTTTATAATCTCTCAGTTTCACATGCAGAAGCAACTCGAATGTGGCGGTTTTCACATGTGTGCCGGTACATTCAAGCAAATTTGCAAAAATAAAAATGGACTGATAAGGAGAACGCAGTGAACTCGCTTAAAGTTTGGCATATTTACGAGGCGTATTTAAAGGCAGCACAGCCCGTCGGCTGTTTAGAGAACTTTCCGGGGTCATACACGGTATGATGGTGCTGTAGCTTCCCCCTGTTGGCTATAAGTACACAACAAAGACTTATAGTATGAAGAGTAGTCTTAGTTTCTCTACTAAAAAAAAAAAAAAAGTCATCTG
>VUQG01010310.1:24771-52951 GCA_015106755.1 Etia nguti | reverse complement strand
AAGGGGCATTATGAATATTTTAAACATATTATTTTATTGTAATTGTAGATTGTATTTTTACAGTTTTTCACAGTGACATTCTTAATTTCAGACCAAAAATAGAAATAGACCATCATGCCACGGAGTTATAACAGAGAGGACAGACAGGGCTTCCACTCCTTTAGAAGACATGGACAGACTGAATGAGGTGGAGAAGGGGAAGTCCATTCGTCAGGTGGGGAGGAAGATGAACATGTTCAGGATGACATTAAAACGATACATGGAGAAGAAAAATATAGATGGAAAAGAAATAAGCCTATAAAAGGATATAAAATAACTGGACTTGCCAAGTCTTTGACAGACATATGGAGAAAGAGCTGGCAGATTATATAAAGGCACTAGCAGCCTTTGTGTGTTCATTACTTTGTGCATACTCAAAAGCCAGTTCACGGCATTTGAGTATGCACAAAGAAGTGACATTTTGATCCAGCTAGTAGGGATGTCAGAGGCAAAAGAAGGTTGGGTTAAGTGTGCATTTATTAAGAAAAAAATAATAGGGAAAATGCTCATTATCAGTTATTAAAATGCAGACAGTTCACAGAGAAGCAAAATTGGGTACTTATTTAGAGCTTAAAGCTTCAATCTGAAAGTAATTGTGATTGTCATTGTGAACTTTGCAGGCAAAACTTAATCCTACAACTACGTTGGATTGGTTGAGAAGGTTGATGGTGCCGACACTGGTGCAAACTTTTTAAGGTGAAGTAGTAATAGGTCTGTGAAGTGTAAGCCCATCTTCACTTTCAAAGAAAATGATGACAGAGTCATCCCTAGAGAAGATGTACATAAAAAAAAAACTACCCACATCACAAAAACTTGGTGGTATAGCCAGAAGGGAGCAGTGGGTAGCATCAACAATTTGGATGATATGGAGCAGGCCAGATAATTGAAGAAAATTGCAGTTAATTTCTTCTTCATTTGAATTTAATTTTGTTCTGAACATGAGATCATGTGGTGCTAGGCCTTGTTTAAGAAACTTTTGATATGCTCATATGGCACAATTGTCTTGTATAAAACTAGCCTTTGATGTTGTAAAATAACTTTAAATAAACCTTGGATAAGTAATTTTTGTGTTGAATTTGTCTAGCGTTTATATAGCATTACAGTTTCTGATATCAAAATATACTGTTTTACTTTAATAATCAACTACACAATTTACCCCAAGGTATTCTCTCCAAAAGGCACAACTTACCCTGCACCAGGGGCAAGTTCTGCCACAAGGCCACTAAAGGCCTCGCTTTAAAGTCACTTTAAGTAAAAACTGGCACAACTCACCCCCTTCTCCCCTAACTTTGTGACATAAAGAGAGACTTGATTTGTTGGCTGAAGCCTCCTGTCAGCTTCAGATAAACAACAGGGAAGGATCGACACAGGTTTCATGATGCTCACCTTTACCTGTGCCAGAAAGTTAAACTATGACATTTTTCAAAACTGTAATACTGCAGACTTACAGATAATTTTTCATGTGAATGAGTATGCTTGTAATTTAAGAGAAGGCGGACTAAGTGCAGTGTAATCCACTCCATGTTAAACCCACTTCACTGTATCTTTAAATATAGAATAAATGCTGCATTATACACTATGGTAAAGTCATGTGACTGAAAGAAAGTAAAAATGAATCCACCAGGAAATGAGAGAACTTACCTGTGTAAGTCTGCTGCTGTTGTTTGTGTGAGGACAGTCGTAACTCCCTTTAAGTTTTGCTTTCCTGGTAAATAAAACCAGAGCAACAAGCTCCGCTAGTGGTGAAGATGAAGGTTGATACTCCAGATATTTAGATAAGGCTATTAAAGAGCAACACCATCATGGATTTAAGTGTTTCTAGTTTAGCAGGAACGGAAAAAGCAAATTATTGATCATTTCATGAGCAGGTTTATGTCCAAAGTTTGAATATAGGCGTGTCTGCCCCACTGTAGGGTGAGAGATTGCAGTTGTGTCTGTAATATAGGAGCTGGTTACAAATGAATTGCAAATAGTGTACACATTTTTTCAGTGACAGTGTTTTCTTGTATGATTAGTTTGGTCATTCAAGTTTCCTTATTTAAACGCCTTCTATTGTTACTGTCATCATATAAAAACTTTGAGATCATTCATATGTAGAAAGATGTGATTGTGTTACAACTCAAACTTTTAGTTTCATTATCTCAAACTGTAACTAAAATTGATTTTCATTTTTGATTTGAATGTTTGTACTAAAATTCTGTGAGACACAAAGAAATTAATGTAAATGTTGGCATAGATATATTTAAATGAATAAATATGTGCATTAGACCAATGAGTCAGAAGTCAACACTTTAGCAGTGAGTGACCCTATAGAACTTTATTTGGGATTGCAGTATTTCTCTCTTTAGTTATATTAATACACTTTTAATACTGGAGCGTGACACCATACTGGAGGAGAAGTCTGTTTTCCAGGTGTTTGCTCTTTGCTTACATTGTGAAAAGAAATCCTCAAAGAGCTCAGAGTCAGGGCATCACAAAGCATGGCATCTTAAACTGTCAAAACAATGTTACAGGATTAAATGTATTCTAACTCTAAGCTTTACAACATTCCTCATGAAACATCTCCAAGCTGTAAAGCTTTACAGTCACTGTAGATCAGGGGTGTCAAACATAACACCCAACAGAAAATGAACGCAAAAAACAGGCAGAAACAGGAGCCAGCGTTGTGACAGAACTGTAATAAATGAAATTAAGGTACATAATAATCCAAATGAAAATCTAAAGACGGGGCAACAAGTTCAGAGACTATTAAAGAAAAACCATTGTTGACTGCGGATGTTTGGATGAAAGTGATGCTCAGTGATGACTCTGCATGAGTCAAGCAGATGATGCTGAAACTTTCATTTATTGCTGTTCCAATGACACAAAGATGACTGAAAATAATAAGTACATTTCCCCAAAATGCACTATATGATAAATAAACCCATTTTAAGGAAAGACATGAAATATGAGATCATGTGGTGTTAATTTAAAAACTTACATGATTATTGAAATAGAAATGGATAAAGTTGGAGACGATCTAAGACAGTTAGTTTGAGCAGTGGGCAGCAGACCAGCTACATGTCATATCACCCTCTTTATTTTCACATCAAGGCACCACAAGATACTGCAGACACCTGTCAGGTTCATATTAATTAAACATGTCAAATATAAATTTAGGGCCCAAACTATTTAGTGATTTATCTGAAGAAAGTTTAAAAAAAATTAAATTCAATATCTTACTGGAAGCCAGTGCAGTGAGCTAAGAATCAGAGTGATATGCTCCTTAATAAAAACAGCGTTGCAGTAGTCAACCAAGAAATAAATCCGTAAATCAGCTGTTCTTTAAAAAAAAAAAAAGTTGATTTGGTTACAGCCTTAAATATGGGTGTCATCTGCATAGTTATGATAAATCACTCTGTATTAAAGGAAGCATCGACAGGTTAAAAGAGATTAGCCCAGTAATTGATCCTCGCAGGACTTCACATGGCAAATAATCCCCACCTTCTAGGTTTTATTTAACAATCTAAGAATGGTTCCCGTAAGAATCTGATAATGCCAGTGTCTGTATTCAGGCAAATAGAATTTAACCCATTTAATGAGATCAGTGTCTGTGCTTTGACAGTGATGAAAGCTTGATTGGAAAACACCATGTTTGCAATTAATATTCAAGTAGTTACTATTTTGATTTAAAAAGTTCTTTCTCAATAATATTACTAATTATAAGATTTCAAATCAATAATAATGATAATAATGGTACTGTATTGTATTGTGTTATTCAAGAGGGGTTTGACAGCGGGAGATTTTAGTGTTGCAGGGAAAATACCAGGAAAAAGAGGTCAGTACTAAGTTGCTGAGATTAAAAAAAAAAATAGCAGGGAGTCTATCAAGACAAGAAACAAAAGAGTAATGATGAAGTGCTGTTTAAGGGTTCAGCAGCCAGTACAGTAACTTCTAACAGAAAAGCTCTATTTAATCTGTGTGCTGACGCTGATTTTAGTTAAATTAATACTTGGGTGAGTATTCCAGATACAGAAGACCAAAAACAACAAAAAAAAGAATCATGAAAATCAAACAGATTGAACAACCGACACAAGTGAACCAATCATTCTGACGTCGGTTGTGAGAGGAATGGTTCTCCTGCATCACAATAAACAACAATAGTCCAAGACAGGCAGCGTAACCCCACATGTTTCTTTTTTCTGATAGCTGGGAATCCTCAGAGCTGCTTCCAAAGTGGTCTCTGAGAGACATCAGTAAGTTATTAGGGTCCAAGAAAAACCTTCTCAATGCTCTTAAGAGGTTAGTAGTGACCCGATATGTATGTTGTGGATCATACTCTGTCCTTGAGGTCACATAATGTTGTGTGATATAAACTTGGTCTATTATCTGTGAAGTTCGCCGTCCCACATTCTGCTCCCACACTCTGATTATGATCCGAGCCCTGTTGCCGTCCTCGTCCTCTGATTGGGGGTGAGTGACATGATGTGGAAGTCGCAACAATCCTTGTCGATGGATATTACCAAGACTGTAGTACTGATATCCCCACGGCAGAGGGTCTAACAGCTGTTCATCGTTGTGATAATGATGTGAGCCATAATCACCACTATGTGGGTCGAAGGTCAGACTTATGTCACCGTTTATGTCAATGTCAATTTCATTGGCAAACCAGTGGAGCAACTGGAGGCTGTACTCAGGCACAGACTGGCCAAAGCCTACTGACCTCAGATCAGTGATTGAGTTGAGCTTTTGTCTTACAGCTGACACAGAGGTGAAGGTCAGGAGGAGAACCACACAGCAGCTCATCATTCTTCCAAACATCTTCATCCTGTAGAGATTCAAGAAGTCACTGTTTTCATTGTTCATGCATACTTTATATTCTGACATTCATAACATGTTTTTTGACCAGTGAAGCATCTAATGATTATGTGATGACTGCATATTGTGATTAATAGAATATTAATGATTAGTTTGACTAGTTTATAATTTGATAGTCATTCAGCCACACAAACACTGAAACAGTTTTCACTTGTTTTTCTCCTCTCTGGTTAATATCATCCATTATGGGTTGGAATTGCATTTTAAAATTTTGCTTTCTTCAGCTAAAATCAAAAGTTACTTTTTTAATATTAGAGTTTAATTTTAATTAAGAGATTGTTAAAAGACGCTTTTTAGTGAGAAATGTTTTTGTTTCAAACAGCATTACGGGAAAGTGGGGTGGTATGTGCCAGCTAGTAAGTTGTGCCACCCCTTGTTTGTAGGGAACCGTAGAAGAAATTATGTGAGCACACATTTTGAAGAGTCAATTAGTTTGCTCATCCTGCAAAGAAGAGAGCCTCATTGCATGAGAATTTGGCACATTTAAGTTCAAAAACTTTTTTTTGCCTTTCAAAGTAAAATTTCTATGATCAAGGTTTTTTGATTTTTTTTGTCTGAACAGTTATAGGCAAGTTTGAAATTTCACAGATGTTTTAGTGCTTTGGTAAGCTACACTATGAGTCTATACACCTAGCATGATGTTGCCTCAAAACTGCTGGATGATGCATTTTTTTTCAAAATGGTAGGGTTGGGTTGACAAGGGGCATTATGAATATTTTAAACATATTATTTTATTGTAATTGTAGATTGTATTTTTACAGTTTTTCACAGTGACATTCTTAATTTCATACCAAAAATAGAAATAGACCATCATGCCACGGACTTATAATAGGGAGGACAGGTAGGGCTTCCACTCCTTTAGAAGACATGGACAGAGTGAATGAGGTGGAGAAAGGGAAGTCGATTCATCAGGTGGTGAGGAAGATGAACATATTCAGGATGACGTTAAAATGATACATGTAAAGGAAAAGGTAGATGGAAAAGAAATAAGGCTATAAAAGGACATAAAAGATCTGGACTTGCCAATCAACTCTTTGAAAAACATATGGAGAAAGGGCTGGCAGAACATATAAAAGCACTAGCAGTCTTTATGTGTTCATTTCTTTGTCATACTCAAAAGCCAATTCACAGTATTTGAATATGCACAAAGAAACGACTCAGTTATCACAATGCAGAGAGTTCACAGGGAAGCAAAACTGGTTACTTATTTAGAGTGTATAACTTATGTAAATCTGAAAGTAATTGTGACTGTCATTGTGAACTTTGCAGGCAACACCAAATCCTACAACTATGCTGGATTGGTTGAGACAGTTGATGGTGCAAAGTTTTTAAGGTGAAGTAGTAATAGGTCTGTTAATGGAAAGCCCATCTTCACTTTCAAAGAAAATGATGACGGAATTATCCTTAGAGAAGATGTGCATAAAAAGCTACCCACACCACAAAAACGTGGTGGTACAGACAGAAGGGAGCAGTGAGTAGCATCAACACGTGGGCTGTTATGAAGTAGGCCAGATCTGTGAAGAGAAGTGCAGTTTATTTCATCTTCATTTGAGTTTCATTTTGTTCTGAACGTGTGTTCATGTGACCCTAGGCCTTTTTTAAGAAAACTGACTTTTGATGTGCTCATATGGCGCAATTGGCTTGTATAAAACTTTCCTTTGATGTTGTGAAATAACCTTAAATAAACCTTAGATAAGTAATTTTGTGTTGAATTGATCTAGCTTTTATATAGCATTACAGTTTCTGAGCTCAAAATATACTGTTTTACTTTAATAATCAATGGCACAATTTACCCCATGGTATTCTCTTCAAAGGCACAACTTACCCCACACCAGGGGCAAGTTGTGCTCCAAAACCACTTTTTTTTCAGAAAGCTATATTTCTTAAATACTATATTTCACATCCAAAGTGATTGTTCCCAGGGATGCACAACATCCTGAAATATATGTATATATTTTAGTTGGAAGCATTACTATCATGGCCTCGCTTTAAAGTCACTTTAAGTAAAAACTGGCACAACTCACCCCTGGCCTCATAAACCAGGGGGTATGGGTTTGAGTCCCATCTAGGTAGACCTCCAATACAGTTTTGCAGCATGTGTAGGGCTCATAACCCAGAAAAGAGTCAGCAGCCATGATGGTTGGTGCTTCAGTCCTTAGTTTTTCCAGTTCTGGATCATGCTGGAACTCACATACTCTCCAATGTTTCCATTGGGGTGCTTTGGCCGCCTCACCAAACTGCCACTGAAAATCACAAGTCAACACTCACTATTGTTTTACAGGGGACTTCCTGGAGCCCTGAAGGGAAACTTTGTCCACTACCACCAAACCGTAGGGTCTGGAAAATGAGGCTGCATTCAAAATACTTTGGTGTCTTATCAGTTCTGCTCTATTTTTGTCTGTAATATGATTAACATCCAATCTCTGGCTATAAAACCATTGTTCAGAGGATTTTTTTTTTAATTACTTTTTTCAGATCTCACAAGATTTCCCTTGTAGGCAACAATGTGTCAGTTAAAGGGATGTTAGCAGTGGGAGGTATGGAGAAATAAGAGGAAAAGTTGTAAAAGAAATCAAGATGAGATTAAGCTAAGGCTAAGAAATACCAAGAAAACATATTCCCAGGATATCCAACAAATCTGATCTCTTTGTTGACAGAGAAAACTGAACGCCGTCCTTCAATGGTGAGAATTTTGTTGTCAGCCCCGAGTTTTCACGCTAGTGAGAATAACTCACGCCAGAGGCTTGATCCTTTCTCATGCTCCTTTCCCAGCGTGCGTTAAGTGTTTTTTAGAGGGGCGTCAGTGAGGTGGGGTTGGAGGGTGCACAGGAAGGAAAAGGTGTAGCTGGGAAATCTCATCGAGGCTCCTCAGCGAACAAGAGGACACCCCAGTCAGGATCTGGGCGCCGCTGCCAAGTCATCTCAGGGTCGCAGACAACAGCGGCCGTCGTTTCGGTGAAGCGGGCGCAGAAAGCCTTGCAGAGAAAACCCAAAAATGTAAACATGCATGTGAGCGGGAGGACGTGGAAAGAGGAGAAGGAGCCTCGGTGCTCATGTGCAGTGTTTCCTCAGGAGTTGAGGAATGACTTCCTCTCTGAGATTAGCAGAAGACTGCACAGTTTCTGGGGACAAGCACTTCCACATGCCCGTTTATAATAATAACATTAATGTTATGCATTCATGCAGTGCTCATTTGGCACTCCATCAAGGTGATAGACATGAATTGTTTCCATGTTTAACTGATCTTCTTTCACCTACTGCCTTAGTTATAATATTGAAACATCTATCACACCCTCCTAGCTTCCCTTTTTATTTAGTGCCATCAGCCAAAAGTTTAGTCCAACGCTTACATTTCCAAACCCTGCATGCTGACAGTGTCTCTATGTTCGGATCGGCATGCTCACAGAAGCTGTTTCATGACACAAAATATAATCTTTTAACACGCTACTATCTAAATTAGCTCAAAAGCTAGCCGTCTATTCATTGGTCTTCCAGTCGAAATCCAGAATTTAAAAAAATATGTCCATCTTCTGTCTACAACAAAGTGTTGAGATCCATTTTTTTAAACAACGCCTCCTTTCCCTATGAAAATGATTAGTGTTTAAATGTAAATGATAATAATTTCAAAATAAAATACACTGGCATTATTTTATTATGCTTGTTTAATTCAGGAAAGCATTTTGTAAAGAACTGGATGCTGACATGATACTTTTATTATGGAGTAAAATCGTAATATTTGTGAAAACAATATTTAATGCAGTGGACCCCATGGGACGTGTATGGCTGAATGAAAAGTTTTGTAGCTCTCTCTTAAATCTCTCTCTCGGTGAATTAGTATACTTTCCATGTCCGGTGTTGCAACCAATGTAAAACTAGGAAAATATCAAGTAAGCATGAAATCTGTAATTCATCTAAAAGTTATTTATACAGTCTTTTAACTGGTTGGTGACTAGTTGCTATAGGTTGTTAGCGTTTTGCAATGTGTTGATTTCATTTGTTTCTGCAGTAAGGTTTTGAAAACGTGCAACCTTTACTCCATGTTTGGTGTGTGTCACACTGTTTTCAAATTTCATTACAGCTCTGAGGATTGCTAGTGAGTCTTCTGCGCTAACTACAGGCAACCCCGGTAATGTGCTAACAGCCTAGGAGGTTTTTAGTCCAGCACCCTCGTTGTAACTCTCCACTCCAACCCAAGAGGGCTGCCCCTCCCTGAGCCTTTTTCTCCTGGATGTTTCTTCCTGTTAAAAAGGAGTTTTTCCTTCCCACTGTCACCAAGTGCTTTCTCATAGCTGGGTTTTTATTGGTGGGGTTTCCGCTATATTTTTGTAGCGTCTTTACAATACAAAGCGCCATGAGATGACCGCTGTTGTGATTTGGCGCTATATAAATAAAATTGAATTGAATCGAATTGAATTGCAACCAATTTTACCCAGTGACAGCTGGTTGTTGACCAGTCTCCTGGCCGGCGTGACCCAAGGGAGTAAATCAGAGAAGAATAAAGGCATGCAAAAGGAGAAAGATAATTTTTTGTTTTTGAGATTATCAGAAACGCACAGACTACATGCAGACCATGTATTTGTGAAGCAGTGAGGGATTCACTTGTTAGATTACTCCTGCTGAATTTTACTTGCAGAAACAACGTACATCTAAGGTGCAAAGTGGAAAGACCCGAGCTGAATTCACAGCAAAGGTTCTTTCAAAGTGCAGCAAACATATGCACAGCCACACTTGTCAATCTGGCTCCGTACAACTTTCCACACTTCAAATGAAAATAGCGGGGCCCGGCTAAAAATTACCACCTCGACAGATGTGCAGTGAGCTCGGGCAGCAGGAAATGGCGAGAGTGTCACGTCTTTCAGCAAGCGAGGAGAGGAGAGGTCGACCCAGAAACATATGCTGCCTGACCTTTGGCTTTTTCTTCCTGTAAGGATGCCTTCCCACTCCCTCTCTCTCTCTCCGGCTGTCTTTTTTTAAAAATGTTGTCATCGGAAAAATATTCAGTCAGATTAGTAATAAGACACTTATATTGGATTTTTAATTATTATTTTTTTATATTTATATAAAGCAGGGTCTATAAAACAAAATCACCAGGATTCATGTACCCAAGCCACCTAGGTTGTTGTGCTCAACTGCTGAAATCTAAAGCACTGGCTCCCTCTAGTGGTGAGATAGTGTTTTTTTTAATACCCAGTTTCTGATTCGGTATTGCATGGAGGGTCACGAGTGCCAAAATAAATTCAATAAATACATAATTAAGCAATTCATTACATTTAATTATTTAATTGAAATTGGAATTAAATAAATGTATCAAATGTTGTAAATGAAAAAAAATTGATATTAATTATTAACATATTTAATTAATCATTTCGAATTCAAATTAATTGTTGAATTAAATTGATTAATTATGTAATGATATATGTATTAATTTCATTTTGGCACTCGTGACCCTCCATAATTTCAAGCAAAATGAACGTTTATTCACCTTTTCTCGCTTTGGTTTTGAGGAGGAGCAGAGTCAGTCCAAAGAAAGACATTTTATTCAAACATCCATAGTCAACAATAAACAAATAATTTGCCATTTACAGTCATTCTTTGCATTTACAGTTGTGTTAAAAAGGAGATACAAATGGTTTTCGCTAAAGGAGTTTCTGCACAAAACGTAATAATTTAGGTTCAAACATAATTTTCAATCAAAATGAATAACTACTGTTAACTCTCTCTGTCTCTCTATCTTGGCCTTTGGATGTGCATGCACTGAAAGAAAAAGACATAAAAATGAAAAGGTTTGAATGCTTTTATTCACTGTAAACCTTCACTTCTTATGTTAACTCGTCTGCAAAGACTTTTCCACAGTTCATGCAAGGTTACATTCCATCTAAACCGCAGAGAACTCGTCTAGAGTTCTGTGAATTTATCGACGAGGTGAATAAATTATATCCTAGCGGTTGCGAAGCTCTCGTTCGCTGTGAACTTCTGTGAAACATCTGGCCTTCGTCTTTCTCCCAGAAAAAGAAGTCCCCCCTTCCCTGTCCTGTTCCCTATGATTCCTGATGATGATGTTACTCAGTTTCAGTCTATCCTGTGTTGGGGATTCTTGTTTTATGAGAAGCACACAGGGCCGATGTCCAGGCCAAACTCCTGATCAGCTTGTCCGATCTCCATGGGGGCCAAGTCCATGATAGGCAGCCTGGTTGAAGTTTGAGTCCTGTACTCAATCATCGTCCGACCCCACAGGCCATTTGATTTCTGAGGACAACGACAGAAACATCAGTCAGTGTGTTTTCCAGGAAAAACAAATGTAGGCATTTTATCGAAGACTCACCGAGCAGCCGTCCTCAATAATGGTATATCGTAGCCGGTTGGAGCCTTGCGCTCTCAGTTCTTGACCGTTGAAGGCTCTGAGGACCAGTGCTTTCTTCAGATTCCCATTGTTTTCATCATTGTAAGCCACGCTGTTCCTGCAGTGGTAGGTGACATTCTGGTGCGATTCTTTGGACAAAAGCTGCAGCAGCTTCAGCTGCACGGCCACCGCGTTTGGTTGTTCCTCCTTGTTGCCATAGCGGAACTGAAATCACATGTCATATGAGAAGCTCAGTAAAAACATTTTTAGCAACTACACCATGCATGCTATTTCTAGAAAAGCATCCGCTTCTTACCCTTGTGCCACCATTCATGTCAGCTCCGAACCAGATGGGTTTGTTGTCATTGGGTCTTGATTTCGTCCACCAGACTTTGCGGGGAATGTTGGGTGGGTTGGCAGAGATGCAGGTTTCACCAGTCTCCATATTGCAGAAGACCCTGATGGCATCTTTTACGCTTCCTTGGTTTGGATCAATCCAGTACTGACCTGTATAGGAAATACAAGCGGCATCACTGAAACTGTAGAAAAATCAAGATCTCATAATCACTAAATGGTCAAAGAAGTGCAGATCCTGACCGCTGCTTTTCTGTGGGTAGCAGTTCTTGATGTCTTGGCAGGTTTTCGCAGGGTTCATCTTGCTGCCGTCGGGATTGCGGAAGTTCTGCAGATTTCCGCTGAGGCTCTTCAGCGTGGCGTGGATGCCGGTGTCTGCCCGCAGTGTGGCTGAGTTCTTGTTAGGAAGGGCTTCATCTTTGTTGAACTCTGGAAGCAGAGGAGGCTCGGCAGCCACAGCGTCCTCAATAAATTCCACGGCTTCAGGAATTCCTTGTGCTTCGTAATCGACCAGGCCGGCAAAAAGGTCTTCGGAAAGCGAGGTGGGAGGTCCTGGGGGGCCTGGAGGACCGGGGGGTCCTGGTTCACCAGATGGGCCCTGAATAATGAGAATGATTAATGAGCCTTCTAGTTGTAACATATAAAGCTATTTTTGATCCCAAGAAGATGATCTACTTTGACTTTGTACCTCCTGACATTTTATTGAGGATCCCTATTTGACTTCTAGCTTTAACTTTAAGTATCACATTACCGTTCTAAAATATGCTTCATTATGCTGTGACAATGAAAATCCGACCCACCAAATCTTTGGCGATTGGCAAACAAGAGAGTTTTTAGCTAATATTTTCAAGCTTTCAATTAGAAATCACAGTCTAAAAGCGACAAGTTTAAGCTCTGTCCAAAATGATGCTTTGTTTACAATGCAATTCAATTCAGTTTTATTTATATAGCTCCAAATCACAACAACAGTTGCCTCAGAGTGCTTTATATTGTAAGGTAAAGATCCTACAATACCACTTCATTATTCTCGTATTGTTTTCTGGGTTTATCAGGTCAAAATTGTCATGATCATGGGTCTTGGGACTATGATTTTTTTTTTTTTTATCATGACCCATGATCAAAAAAAACCCTCAAATATTTATTTTTGAGTTTTCTGTGAGCTCATAATTTATTCTTTGAAAATTATGTGGTTTATGTTCTAGTTCTGTATGGAGTTCTTTCAGTATAATATTGTTTTCTTCTGCTTCTGAGTTTCCCTTTGCTTCTCTGTGCTCCTCATTTGGTTATTGAATCTTTTGTGATAACTTTCCATCTTCCGTGTCTGTCTGGCCTCCTTGTTTGTTCTGTCAAGCCATGACAAGACATGGCTTGACAGAACAAACAGCATTCACTGTAACCAGAGAGAATAGCTTTTTTTTTTTTTTTTAATTGTCACTGTTACAAGAAAAGCACTGTACAAGCACATAAATGTATTTTGCAGGAAAAAAAATCACAGCTTCTTTCCCGCTTTTTTCACCTGTGCTCCGACGTCTCCGCTGCTCCCTCTGCTCCCAGGAGGACCCATAGCTCCAGGGTGGCCAATGTTTCCTTCCTTACCTGGAGGACCGACCACTCCAGGAGGCCCCTGTGTGGATATGAGAAAAACGTTTTCACAAGACGTCAGAAAGAGAAATTATGTTTAGTTTTTAATGTGATTTTGATTATTGCTTACCCTCGGCCCACCTGGTCCAACAATTCCTATAGCTCCTGCATCTCCTGTGGCACCCTAAAACACAAGTGAGTCCATTTAAACGTCTAATTTCTTGTTTCCATGATGTAACCTTAATGCCCAAACATTTTTCTTACATCTGTTCCTGGCAGGCCTTGGAGCCCGGTGAATCCTCTGTGACCTTTCTGACCCCTCTCCCCGGGCTCTCCAGCAGCTCCTTTGTCCCCCTGTGGTCCTTGAGGGCCAACTTTTCCCCGTACTCCTGGCTGTCCTTGGGGTCCAGGAGGGCCTCTTTCACCCTAAAGTCAAAAGCGACGTAACAGTTATGGATTTAAAGATGAAGCTGGAGTTTTGCTGCTGCTGAACTTTAATCTGTTCCTTGCTGTTAAAAAAAAGAGAATTAAAAAAATAAATTGGCTAAAAAATCTGATGGGAGATAACAGTGGATACTTACAGTAAAATAAATAATAGACTTTTATTTTGAAAATCAGGAAAAGGCCAAACTTTCTCTGTTGGTGCCTGGGATTGTTGCCCATCCCTATGTGTATGTGTGTGAGAGTGAGAGCAGCTTTAAACTATGAATGGCAGCTGAGATACCTGCAGCTGTGATGATCTGCCTTTAAACTGTCGTGTGACCTGAGCTGGAATTAGATATCTATCCCATACTGTACAGATAAATAAATAATTAACTTTAAACAGGATTAAATGTGTGTAGGTCCATTTCAAGGAGAGCCTTACAATCAGATTCAGCCATTTATCTGAAATACAAGTGAAAAGACATCAAAAGTATCCACCAATCAGAGACAGAAAGGAGATGACCAATCAGACGATGACATTTAAATAAGCCATAGCTCATTAACTGTCAGCTGTTCACACCTTTGTCAGTTACACAGCTGTTAAAGCTGAAAGGCCTTCTGGCCTTTAGACTTCTGAGGGGAAGTTTTGTGGAGCCTAAAGCGTAACCTACATGAGTGGCTGACATCATTATCAGTATTATTGTGCTGTTGGATTACACATGTTAATTACCATGTGGTCGTGTCCTGGTGTTTTAAATCTGGTACCATCCATAATTTTTTTTTTTAAATGTTAGAAATGTATCCCTCTTTGTTGTGGTCAGTTTCAGGGACCCTCTAGTTTTTTTAGTTTTCTAGGCCTGGTTGATCGGTTTGTTAAACTCACGTTTTCGCCCATTTGACCTGGACTGCCTGTTATTCCCACTGGACCCTCAGTACCTGGAGACCCTGGACCACCAGCCAGACCCTCTGGGCCAGGATTGCCCCTGTCACCCTACAAACAGGCCAGAGATTAGACCACACCAAGCCTCTAAAACAAACACAGATACATTTTATACATTTCATCTTACCCTTTCTCCGACTAGGCCGTCCTTACCAGGAGGCCCCTCTGCTCCAGCAATACCCTGAATAAGCAAATGATATTAGAAACTTAAGATCTGAGTTAAAAAACAAACAAACAAGAAATTGTTCACTCCTAATAAGAGGAAGGAAAAACCAGATCTGTGATATAAAACAGATCTACAAAGAATCGAATGGCACTATGATTTCCAGGTTTTTTGCTGAATGTGTTTATACTGAAAACAGATTTTATGTGCTGTTGCTGCTAAAGACCACAAACCTGCAAGCCTGTGACTGACAGGTTAAAAGAAACGTGACAAAACTACTGTCTTAACAAACTTTTAATAAGTAGGTGAATACTGAAAAAAATCTGCTTTTGAGCTACAGAAACATTCTAGTTATGTTTTCTAGACATAAACAGCACTTTCCGAGAGTCATTTTAGATTGAAGCCGTAAAGTCCTTAAATAAAAGTCCTTCAAATTTTATTTATACAGCTCGATCTCAAGGACAAACCTCGGGTCCGGGATCTCCTCTTGGCCCTGTAGCTCCTGGTAAACCGATGCCCCCAGGAGGACCAGTGCTGCCCTGAGGTCCAGGTGCTCCTGCTTTTCCCGGTGGACCCTGAGGCACAAATAAACACAAACTTCCTCACATAACTCTAACATAAATAATGGCACTGCTGAGGAGCAAGCTGCCTTTGTGAGGGATAACAATAAACAGGAAATATAATTAGCAGGAGCACTCACAGCAGGACCTGGCAGTCCCAGCAAGCCTCTCTCTCCTCTGACTCCGGGCTGGCCGACAATTCCTCGCTGCCCTGCGGCGCCAGCAGGTCCTGGAGGCCCATCAGGACCCTGACGGAGAAGCACCAGAGCTGATGGGCAACTGAAACATCTCTGAATTTGAACAACAACAACAACAAAAAAACTTCATCATACAGGAGGACCGTCCTCTCCAGAGTCTCCTTTCTCTCCAGGGCCGCCCGGCGGACCTGGAGGTCCTTGCTCGCCTTGACGTCCCTGACCTCCGTTCTCTCCTCGAATCCCGGGAGGACCCTGCTTTCCTGGAGCACCTATAGGCCCGTCTGCTCCAACCGCACCCTGAAATACAAACATAAAAGTGACTTAATAAAAGAAAACTGGATGTTTTTGCGCATTCCAGTTCATTTACACTATGTCAGGTCTCTCAGGTCTGTTTTTATAAGGAACTCACAAGAGGGCCAGGTGGACCAACTCCTCCAGGCAATCCAGGAAAACCAGGGGAGCCCTGTGGGAAGGAGACAAGTTTTACCTCAAATATGTTCATCACTGTGTTGGGGAGCCTTGTCTGGGTAAAAATACTCACCGTTGGACCCTTTGTTCCTCTGCCACCTTTCAGCCCGGTCACACCAACAGGTCCCTAAAAAACAGACACAAGAGGACAATTTTTGACGAGACCCATCTACTTCCTGTCAAGTTACTCATTAAGCAAAACGAAGGTCAAATGTAGCTCTCAAAATAAGTAAAGCATAACAAGAGAGACTTTTTTCTCTCAGAACGTATGCCAATTAAATCAAAGTGACATGCAAAATGCATAAACCCACATTTACAAGGATTGTTTCAGTTTTTATGGATTAAAACATTTGACAGCGTACCTGTTCACCTGGTTTTCCAGCCACGCCCTGTGGTCCAGGTGATCCTGCTTCTCCCTTCAGACCTGGCTCACCTGTTTCACCTTTGACCCCAGGCTGACCATCAGGACCCTGGGAAAGAAAAAAAAAAAACAGTAGCTAGAGATGAATGTCTCTTCAGTTAACTTCTAGTTTATTATTCTGTTTATTCTTCGGTGGGTTTGTGGGTCATGCTGTAACAGGCCACTTACAGGAGGTCCAGGGAAGCCAGCAGCACCAATCGGACCAGGCTCACCAGTAGATCCCTGTTAACATGGTCATACACACACACACCAACACACATGATCAAGACGAAATTAAAGCATTGAAAAAAAGGTGGATATCAGCTCAAATAAATGTAAAATAAAATATTGTGCTGACAGCGATTCCTCTTGTTCCTCTGCGCCCTGTTGGTCCAGATGGGCCGGTTTCACCCTGAAATTAAATATTGTAAATATTTAAAATATAATACATAACCAGTATTTTTTAACGAGAGCTTATTTACATAAATGCAAAGTCCTTAAAGTCCTCTAATATTATATTTTTTATCTAATGTTCACAAGTTATCATAAAACCATCACAAAATCACCTTACGGGACTTGAAGGGCTCTAAATCAGTTTTACAGAAACAGTGCAGGGTCATTGTTAATCATCTTGCAGCTGTGCTTTATGATAAATCATAAAACCCCAAACAAACACATTTCTGGGCTGAAAAACAGGTTTTTATGCGTACCTTCACTCCATTTGGTCCACTGGGACCAGCAGGTCCAACAGGACCAGGAAGTCCCTGGTGCAATGACATGAGGAAGTATATTAGACATAATTTAGACATATATTAGTCTTTGCAGGCTGCAGGTAGTGAAGTTTTCTTTTTAGTTTTATTAGTAGACTGTGTTTTCATATGTTGTTTTTCACATTAACGGTCTTGATTTTGTCTTTTCACAGTGGACTTGGAGAGAAATCTCCAAGTAAACCAGCAGAATTTCGAGGGATTTATAGTTGGATTTAATCACAACCTTGCTTCAGGTGAAGTGAAATATTTTGACACACATTTTTTTCATCTGCAGTAAGGATCACGGTCATGGGGACTCACCCTTGCTCCATCGGCCCCTGCCTTTCCTTCGGGTCCTTTCTCTCCAGTAGCGCCCTGTTAGAACGAATCAGGTTCACTTAGTGGTTTCTGACTTTTGCCTCCTTTGGGTCTGATGATCCCCAATATCTCGAGGTCTCACAGTGCCTTAGATCTTGCTCCTCTTACAGTCATGCTAGTGGTAAAACTGCTGTCTTTTTCTTTGGAGATGGTGTAATGAATGTATTCTTTAACTTACAGCATCTCCCTTTGGGCCTGAAGGTCCAGGTATGCCTCTTTCTCCTGGGATTCCCTGAAGTCCTGGACCTCCTGGCTCTCCAGCAGCACCCTTGGGTCCAGGGCTACCCTAAAATGTGCAAAGTAAGCAGCGAGGCTTTTTATAAACACTAAAATGCATGCATGCTTTTTGTTGTTTAGGATTAAGCATCAGTAGTTTTATGGTTACCATACCTTTGGCCCATCTGGTCCGGGTGCACCTGGACTACCTTTGGGTCCCTGCAGCCCATTGGGCCCAGTTTCACCTCTTTCTCCTGGAGAGCCTCTTTCTCCCTGCAAGAACAACCGAAAGATAAGTTTATACATTTATTTCTTATTGCAGGGGTGTCACACATATGGGGCCCAGAACTGGCCCCTGCAAAGACTCCTGAGACTGATCTTAGGGATTAAATGTGCAGTTAAACTTCTTTGTACTGACAGAAAGGGGAGTTTCACTGGATGAGCCGTCTTAAGCTCAAACTGGGCTGTATGTGGCCCAAGATGTGTAAAATTAGTTTGGCATCCCCACCTTATTGCATTCATCAAAAAAAATATGTGTAAGGTTAGCGATAACCGCTAAGGCTAAAAAAATCAAGAAGGAAGTTGTAGTTCCACAAATGGCCACTAGAGGCTCACTCCAAATTTAGTCAAAGCCTAAAGAGTCGCATGTTAAAAGGTTCTACTTTAGACATATCAAAAAATTGACCAATAAAACTCCACCTCGAACCTAAAGAAACATCTGGAAGTACTTTTTTAAAAACTAACTTTAGCCTACAGCAACTACCTTGTTTTAGTTGTGGTAGCTAGCTTGGTGCCACTTCAGTATCTTCGATGTACTATTACTGTGTGATTTATTACTATTACTGAAGGCTGTATTACAACCTGCTAGCTGAAAATAATCATGTGCAGTTCTGAAAGAAGACAGAAAGAAAATATATTACTGATACAGAAATAGTTTTCTATACGAGGTCACTGTAAAAAGTGCAGCCTTACCTGATGTCCACCCTACTGTTACTCATTTTATATTAATATTTAAAAATCTAGTTGGTATTGGTTTCAGAACCGCACATGATTATTTGCAGCTAGCAGGTTGTTAATGCTATCTATCAAGTCTAACAGTCTGCAGTCTATGAACTAACTTCAGCTGATGCCAGCTAACAATGTTAGCTCGGTGGCAAGTAGCCTTCAGTAATAGTAATAAATCACACAGCAATAGTACATTCATGTAGTTGTAAAAAGCATGACAATATATCAAGTAATCCAAAGTATTCAGAATACGTTACTCACATTAAGTAACTTAACGGAATACATTACCAACTACATTTTGGACCATGTATTCTGTAATCTGTAGTGGAAAACATTTTAAAAGTAACCTTCTTAACATTGCTCATGGTGCAGTTTAGCTGCATTTATTCAGGAACAATCAATATGAAGAAGGAAGTAGAAGAAAAGGATCCTGAAATTATACTTGTAAGTTGAACTTAATTAATGGACCAAAGCTTATTAAGTTCATTAAAAAAATCTTCAACTCAGAAAAGCAGAAATTTACAAAACAAGTTTCCTCTTTGTGTTGTGTCTTCTGTGTGCCCTTGATTGGGCATGAAAGTTTAAAGCAGGAGGAAATGGCACTTTGTCAGATTTTTGACTCTACAGATTATAAACCAGTGTGTGAGGGTTTGTGTGGATAGGAAAGAAGCGGAGAGTGAGAGGGCTTCTGCAGGGTGGTCGACAGCTCAGGGTCTGAATGTGCCTCCACCCCCACCTTACACCATCTTCCTCGAAGTTAATCCCCCGGCGGTGGCAGCAGATGGTGCTGCGAGCGTCCACGGCTGTGCCCTCAGCAGCTCCTGTAGTTATGATTGCACGTCTGAGGCATTAAGTTGGATCAGTGTAATCCACTGCAGCATATGCAGCAGCCAAATCCAGCAGGCAGGAGAACCTTCCTCCTACACTTCCCGTCAACAAATGCTCTCCAAGAGGGTCACGAGGTGTTACCACGACCGACAACACCCCCCACCCCCACCCAGCTGCCAAATAAACACATCAGTCCTGAACTCGAAGCATGTGAAGTCTTCACTACGATTACACTCTGAAAGGAAACTGCAGGTTTAAATAAAAGGCTAAACTGAGATTTGAAAGGAGAGTTTAATCTCATCCCACTAACCTCACACTCACAGAGCTGAGACGCCACAGCACAGCGTGAATCCCACCAAAGCAGACGACCTTTCAACCACATAGCCTCTGAGACCCCTGTGCTTTGCAGACATGTGTTATGTAACAATAACGACATCCTGTCATTCAGAGTGAATGCTCCTCACAGCTTCATCCTTAGTTTCTTTAAAAGACGAATAATCCTCAGGATCTCAGCTCTGAATATGCAGGAAGAGGACTCAGTGAAAAGTTAGAGGGTCGAGACAAATTTTACTGTGCTCACAGCTTTGAGATATCCACCCATCTACAGTGGACACTTTTATGATTGCAGATGAGTTTTCCATACAGACTCTTTACCTGCAGCCAACCATAGCTGCTGAATCAGGACCGACTGCAGGAACAAAACAATCGAAAGGTCTTTTTCCTTGTCTACAGACTTGCAGACAGTTCATACAGAGTCTTTTCAGACACGTTCAGATTAATGAAGCTTGCGCTCATTTAAAAGGAAACGAGCTCTCCTTCTGGACCTCCAATAGTTCAAACACACTTCAGCAATGATTGGAATGTTTTTATTCCTGGATTCCACCAGAGCAACTATGCATGATTCACAGTTTAAAATAATCCTTTATATGATTGCCAAAAAGTTGATTCTGTTCATCTGGATGCAGCATTTTCAGTGGGAGAAATGTTTCATCATCCAAGTGACTTCTTCAGTCTCAGCTGACTGCAGGTTTCCCCAACCTTATAAACTGCACATTTGCAAAATGACTGAAACTAGCACCACTGACTAACACTGGGCTGTAAGGTCAGTTTCATGATCATTAATATGCAAATTGTCATGACGATTGATCGACAACCACTGATCAAAGATCATCAAAGGCCTGTTTAAGCAATGCAGAGCCCCTAGCGTCCCCTAGCGTCCAACATCAGCATAAAGGAGAGGAAGGCACTCACATCACTTAGTAATGACAACATTATCATCCTTCTGCCAGACAAGGGTAGGTGCACAGTTTTGCTAAACCAGAAAGACTATCATGAGAAAAATTTGTCACTGCTCAGTGACAAAAATATTCATGAGCCCCTGAAACGAGACCCAGGAAGTGGTTACGGGAAGAGGGTGATAGACTGTTTGAAGCAGTTAGAACAAGACAATGCTATTGACCGGACCTCATACCACAGGCTATATCCAGGGGAAGCTACACCAAGTCTGTATGGTTTACCAAAGATACATAAATAGGGTGTACCTTTAAGACCAATTGTCTGTATGATCAACTCGGTCATCTGTAAAATCTCAAAGTTTCTCGCTTCAATCCTCAACCCGTTGGTAGGCAGCTCTGAACACCAAGTCCAGAGCACCTTGAATTTTGTTGACAAGGTGAGAGATCTCATTACGGAGGCAGATGAAACAATGGTCTTGTACAATGTTACATCTCTCTTCACTTGTGTTCCAGTCACTGAAGCAGTGGCGGTAGTTCGTAAGAGATTACAGGATGATCCCAACCTCAGTAACAGGACCACTACCAAGTCAATGGTTCAGGTATGTGGATGACACCTGGGTGAAAATCAAATCTCAGATTGTACCACAATTTATCGATCACATTAACTCAGTGGACGAATACATCGAGTTCATCATGGAGGATATGAAATGTAGCAGGTTAGCCTTCTTAGACTGTGAAATTTCAAGTGTTCAACTGTTTTCAAACCTCTGACTGAAACTGTGCCGACAAAATGGAAAGTTTTCAAACAATTTAAATCTATATTTAATAGTGACTAAAGGAGTGATTTATGCACACTAACACGAAGACAGGAGGCCGAGCTGAAGATGTTCAGAGTGAGGATGGACAGGATTAGAAATGAGTCCATCAGAGGGACAGCTTAAAGGTACAAATGTTGTCTTTAGATTTATCCATAAACGATCTTATCCTTTTCATCATGTTTGTAATAATTAGGGTTAAATAATCAATAAAAACCCAGATATTTCCGAATCAGCAGCTATTTTATTCACAATTAAATAAACAATAATAAAATAATTTTAAAATGTTGTAAAAAATTTGAAAACGTGGTGATAAAAGGCTTTTCATCTGGACTTTGGTCAATCTCACTATTCTCCACTAGGAGGAGCTGCAGGATTTCCTTCTTTCCTGTTAGGAAGAGAGGGGGTTGTGTTTTTCTTAGGTTGGTTTTTGGTGTCAGAGCATCCAGCCTGTCCTGTTTTGTTGATGCTTTGCTATGAAATTCAGTGAAATGATCATGGATTGGTTCGAGTCAGTTAAGGCTCTGCTGTCAGGGTGTTTCTGAGGATTTTTGTCTGGAAAGGTTTAAAATGAAATGAAAGAAATGATTTGATGCCTTTTCCCTCCCCCGTGTCACACAGGCTCAACTCTACACGTGAAATTTTACATTAAGATGAGAATGATGACATTTGGGCGCTCGCTCTTAACGCTCCAGCAGCTTCAGTGCCCTCTGGACTATTTAAAGCTGGGATGTGTTGTTTCGTGTGTGTGTGCGTGTGTGTGTGTGTGTTTGTGTATTCATGAGTCCTGCATGTCTGGCGTTACTCAGTAGGAGTAATGCACAGAGAGAAGAGGTTGGATTTGACGATTCATCGCTGGAGTTGTGAAACATCCCGCTAATCTGGAGGGCTTCTGCTTCCACCACTAATTTGAAGTTATCCATGGTTGCCATAGTTACCGCATCTCAAAGTGAAAAAGCTGAGTTTGCACTGAGCTCGCCAACCTCAACCCCCAGCTGGTTCACTGCAAGTCACAGTTCACAAGAGCTAACAGAATAAAAACGCCTGAAAAAAAAAAAAGATCTGACAGTTACATGTACGGAGGCCCAGCAGTGACAAATTTCTCTGTAGGTTATTAAACATAAAAATACATATTTGTTGTTATTTAATTAGTAGATGTACAAAGTATGGATTGTATATTAACAGGACTGTAAAATCTATTTTTATATGAATATATTTGAATGAAAGTACAGTGAAATACGCAGTAAAGGTAGTCATACAGCTAAAGCTAGCAATATGTTGCTTCTATTTTTGTTTTTCCCATATCATCTTATCACATAACCCTTTTATTTTATTTAGTTTATCTTAGAGTGTTTTGCTTGTCCTTTATTTATATTATGACAAAACATTATTTAGTATTTATTTATATATTTGTTTACTATTATTTCTATAAAAACGATTCTTTTAAAAATAATTTATTCTCAAATTTTCCTTTCATTTCAGTTGCAACATTTTTTATTCCTAATAAGTAATCATTTAACTCAAGTAATATGTGATCATGTATAACCTTTTTATTTTATCTAAACATTTTTTTTTCTTTTTTTGGGGGAGATTATTTAGTAGCCATTTATTTTATTAATTGAATCATTTAATGACAGTCTTTTGTGTTCGAAATTACGACATAAAAAATGTATTTGTCCTCCATTGAAAAACAAACAGCAACAAAAAACAAAGAAGAGAATACTTTTATTTCTTAAAATGTTTCTTTTTTTATGATATATTTTTATTTCAAAACATGAGATTTTTATATTTTCCTAATTTTATTTATGGTCAGATATGTTTGTTTCTGTGACTTCATACATGCTGCCCTTTAATTATGGTATAACTTTTTTGGATTTTATTTGGATTTTAACAACAAATACTTTGTTTTTCAATGATAAAAAAAAACATGTAGAGACCCTAAATTGAAGAGTGACTGTCCGATCTGTTCTCCACCACAGACCTCCACTGACCGCTAGCTGTGAAGGGAGCTGGCAGATCACCGACTTAATGACAGACACTGCAAATACCGATGGGACGCGTCCCGGCATCACCACCGCAGACCAGTGTTTCTGCAACCAAAAAGGATCTGCACAGATTTCAGCCTCAGCAAGGAGAGAGAAATCACACACATACACAAACACACACGCACACCTCACAGCTCAATGCATAAATTGACTGTATCCAAATGTGTTTTCACACCCAGAGATGGTCTGGCTGCTTGTTGCTTTGGAATCATGGGAAATCTGATGGGGACGGGCAGTCGAGAAGAGGACTGCAGCTGTCACAGTATCCTTACAAAATTTTATCAGCATTGCTTTCAAAGATGTGATCAGCAATCAGGAAAGCAGATAAAGTAGTTCCTTCAAATCAGTGATAAGCAGCTCCTGATCATAATGTATCCAACTCTGCATTACTTTAATGATCATGTATGACTATGCGTGATCTGATATCTATAAATTTATGGAGATTTCTAGCTGACAGGACCTGGAGTTATCCCCCTGAGAAGGATTTTTGACTCCAATTTCACAGGGAGATGATTTTAATCCTATCCGAATGCAGCTATAGATGTATTTCTGATGGAGCTCCATCTCTGGGAAAAAAAATCAGGGTAAACTGTTAATCCTATCTTCTTAATATCTCCTATGCATTTATATCTCTCGGTTGTTTTAGCCTGCAGTCTCCCTCAGATAGTGGGTCAAACTGCAAAGCACCAGAAGACTTCCCTGCAGTCATAGAGATGTGTTCATGGGGTTTCTCTCTCATGCTTGTGTAAGACTGTGAGTAGAGTCGCTCAGAGCCCCGTCAACAAGTTCAAAAAGTGTACACTAGCAAGCTAAAGAGCACCACAGCAAAACCTATCAGAGGATTCAGTCACAAAAACATAAAAAAAACAAAAAAACACTTCAAACAGGCTTAGCTGCACATAACAAATGCAAGATTAAGACTTGCACTCTTGTTTTAGGTGACGCCCTAGTTATAGCATGCTAACATATTCATAATGACGATAGTCAAAATGAAACTTTTATACATAAACAGGGTGTCTGCAGGTATAAGAGACGTTTTAAAGGCTACTTTAAAAAATATTTATAACCAACTTGCAGCTGAGATAGTTACCCATGAAAAGTAAATAAATACTATGAATCGCAATTTTCAAGTCATTTGTGATTAAACTTGCATCTTCCAATTTCAGCATACACAAATGAGTACGCCTGCTGGCAAGACTTTCTCCCACTAAACTGAAGCCTAAACACTGGATCCTTCTCAAGTGACAACTGTCATGACTGAGATGTGAAGCCAACACCGCAACTCCAACAGCTGCAGTCCCTCTAATGTCTAGCAAAGACAGCAGTGAGTCAGTCCCCATGTTAAAACTTTACAGCAGAAAGAAACATGTTTACACCCTGATATACAAACTGAATTACTCTCTCTAGAAATAAGTTCGCCTTCTTAAAATCTTGGGAGGATGTTTTTATAACTCACCTATTTAAACTGTATTAAGGCCTAAAGTTTGCATTATTCGGGGCGTGTCCTTTTTGACTGACAGGTGGATGGTGACGCTGTAGCTGCTAGCTTCTGGACCGTGTTTGTGCTGTTGATGCATTTTAATTACATCACGTGAGATTGCTGTGAGATTACTGTACTAACCAACCGTCCAAGAAGGCTGAACTGAGTTAAATTTTAGGATTTTATTTTCGTCTCCTATATTCATTGGATAGAGTTTAATCCTCCTGGCTCCAAATATACAACATGATGGGGGGCAAAAAATGTTTTCACAGATATTGTCCAAGAAACCTGTGAGAAAAAAAAAACCAGTGCTTTCAGAAACACAGATGTAAAGCTCATGAACAAAGGTCTTCTGGACACAATAAAGATTCATGGAAAACCATCCAACAGGTCCTAAGAAATGTTAGTCTAACCCAACCAACTAAACCAATATCCTCAGAGTCACACTAGTGCTGCGCAAAGATTGAAAAAAAAATGTTTTTATTTATTTTATTATTTTTTTTCAAGAAAGTGTGTTCAGTGTCATTAATATCAGTACTTTGCTGTGTGCCAGAAACATGGGGCTATAATACACAGTGACATTTCTAATGTCCTGTTGGGTCAGCTGCTGAAGCTGAAACTGCTCATGTAAAAAGTACAGTTACAGGTGAACATGATCTGTCATTTGGTTTGTAAAATGTTCCTGTTCAGTGAGCAGAAGTGTGTTTCTTTCTGCTCCAGTTCATTCTCTGGTTATTTAACTGCCTGAGATGAATGAAGGAACATTCAGCGATGTTCGGCGTCGACACGGCCCACGACTTCACACCCTCGTCCTCTGTGAGAGAGAAGTGCGATGGAGATGAGCTGCAGTGAGACGAACTGCAGACGTGTTCAACAGAGTCATGAACTCAATTAATCCAACATGCTGCTGAAGTCCTTTGCATGAACGCTCAGATTCTGCAAGGGCCAACAGAGCACCGAAAGGACCAGATTAGTCCTGATCTTTCCTTTTTATTCATCATATCACTTAACAAGAACGCAAAGAAGCATCAGCAGATATTTATGCTAACTGTCTCAGTGAGGAATAATGGCCAGTAATTCCAATAAAATGAAAACCTGGCTTCATGTAACAGGAAATATACACATCTAGTAAAGCTAAACCAGTTAATGCTGGATGTTGGTTACTCAGTAAATCATATAACACAAACAATCTGTTTTCTTTTGATAATGAAGGACAAGCATGAATTTGAACAAAAAAGGCACTTTAGAGAATTGTTGCTTAATCACTATTTTACATCGAATCACAGTGTATGAAGTGACAGGGATCACTTACAGAGACTAACTGCTACCAAAGAACTTCGCAGAGAATTCAGCAGCTAAACAGCAAAACATTTGCATCATCAGATTGTAGAAATGGCCATTTTTGTCAAGCCACTACAGTCTCATACAGTACAGGTCAGGTGTCTCCAACCTTGGTGACATGCGTTGTGAGCCCATGTAAAAGACTAATTTATCAACATTCATTGTTTCCAGATCTAAACAAGATCTTTTCCAGGGCTCTAGACTAACTTTTTGCCACGGTTGCACTGGTGTGCCTAACCAGCACAAAAGTTAGGTGCGCCCAAAAGTTTCAACCACATCTCTTAACACCGCATGAACTTTTTTTTTTGAAAATTGCTGTCCATACAGAAAATATTGATTTGTAAATGATACACTAACAATCTTATCAACACAAGTTATTTATTTGAAGAACCGTTCTACAAGAAAGATAAGTTACTGAAAAAGTCCTTGTGCTTAAAGTGCTTTACTGAGCTGAAATTTAAACTTAAAACATCTCAAGATATATTAAATAAAAAGAACATTTAAATTAAAAGTGCCTCAAAGTGTCTGAAAGGTTCCAAACTGAACATCTCAATATCTGAATAGCTTGATATCTTATGGACTATCCTCCACTGCAGTCACATTCCCCTCAGATGGCCAACTCCCGTAATTTGGCCTTTTTTTCGTTCTTTTTTTTTTCGTTCTTTTTTTTTTTCGTTCTTTTTTTGTGTCTGCGATGACACCTATAAACTGGGCGCACGAGACATCGTTACTGTACGTGGGGTTTACGTTCAAGCCATTTTTCTTGTGAAGAATTATTTCAGACTTGAACTTAGTGAATGGAACTTCTTCTTTGGCAATACTGTAGGCAATGTTAAACTTAATCATCATCTCGGCCTCCTCTGATGACCTGTTTGCTGCTGCCTGCTGCTGAAAGGCTGTGGGGAGAGGGGACACTTGGGTAGTGCATTTATCGTGACATGTAATGTACAAACACTTCCTATAATGAGTAACTACTGCTGAAATTTTGGAGATGTTAGCTCTTTATACAGTAAAGCTATAGTGGGATACAAAAAATATCAGGCAAAATGTCCTTGGTTTGCTGAAAAATCCCGTTCAATAACACATGAGAACAATAGATGTATCGTTTTCTGTTGTAACCCTCAAACTGAACAGTAATGTAACAACGGAAACTAAAACATCACTACTTCCACGTCTAGTTAACTGTAATGGATGTGGAGTAAATGGAACCGCTCTCCCTGCCTAGCGAATGCTCCCGATGCAGGTGAAGCTAACTTTGTTGGGGATACCTACTTTGGCACAACACCTGGACTTTCAAACGTACACACATGTAGGCCTACAGGAATATCTGGACCACGGCCAATCACAGAGGTCCCGCCCTTGACTATCTCTGATTGGTTTACACTACGATAGGGGCATAATGTGTGTTTGTTGTTGACCACACGGAGACTTTCAGAGTTGCGGAGACTTTTTTTTTTACTCAAACGGCTGGTCACACCGGTGCGACCTAGGATTTCTTTAGTCGCACCATTGAGAAATTAGGTCGCGTGTGCGAGAAATTGGTCGCACTCTAGAGCCCTGATTTCATGTGGAAACTCAATCCGCACGTTAAAGTGAAAGTAAGGGGGGTAGGGCTAAATAAGTATATACTTCTGCCTACTCCTTTTCAAACAACTGCATGGAATGATATTATGAAATGTTGGTGAATGTATATGTTTGAAATAAAAATGAGCTGAACTAATTAAAATGAATAACCCCCTCACTAAAATCATTGTGATTACATCCGT
>VUQG01010308.1:17485-46692 GCA_015106755.1 Etia nguti | reverse complement strand
ACACACATGCTCGTTCAGGTATCTTAGTGAGGACCTTCATTGACATAATGCTTTCCCTAGCCCCTTACCCTAACCATTAAAAATGAATGCCTAACCCTAACCCTTACCCTAAACCTAACCATAACCTAATTGTAACCCTGACACTAAAACCACATTTTGACCCTCAAAAATGCCTTTAAATGCCTTCAAATTTGTGAGGACCGGGTTGTGTGTCCTCACAAGTGACTGTTGGTTCTCACAAGTATAGTAGAATGCAGATTTCGGTCCTCACAAAGATAGCTAGACAGGAACACACACACACACACACACACACACACACACACACATCTCAGAAAAGACCTAAACCAAGTTTTCACTCCAGTGATCAATCAGACAAAGTAGAGTTCCCAGACCAGACAGACACTCAGTCCTTTCTTAATCACTGACCTTTGATTTTTCTCTCAGCAATTACGTGGCGGACAGCTAAAGAGTTAAAATGTCACAGTTAATAGTTGTAATTTCCTCAAATAACAGTTGAGCATGACTACAGAAAAGTGTTTTCCATGAGTAACTCATCTGCGTAAAACAGCAGTTCATGTGATCAAAACTTTGACGGCACTTTAATTCACTCAGTGCAACATCATGAGGCAGTAGTTTATTTTGAGCTGAAAGCCAATTAGTCCTTAAAGACAAAGAATGTGAAGGCAGGTCATTATATAAGATAAAGTGTAATTTTCAGTGACACAAACCAAAACACTGGTGATCACAGAAAAGGAGACTCTTTTACTAAAAAGTGTTTGATAATTAAAAACTCCCAATTTCACGAGAACATCTTTATGTACTTGTATATTTTTTTTTGGAATTTCAATGTTCTCTTGCTTGAAAAGTGTCCACACACCTAAGAATAATAATAATAATAACATATTACATTATGAAATTGTTACCATTGTAGTCTACCTATAATACTTTGAGATGTCTCAAGATGCATGGTTTTAAAATGTTGATCTATAGTGGGTTTAGTGCCCTCTTGTGATTAATCCCTGAACTTCAGAATGATGTATTATTTGTGTCACTCAGACGTCACTCCATCTCTCACGTATCGTATGTTTAACTACTTACCATCCACATTTGCCCTTTTATTTCCCCCAAAGTTGGTTTGACTCTGAATCTGTGTGTCTATATTTACACTGACTAAAATTTTCAAACCCAAGAGTCATGTTTGTAGGTAAGTGTTTGTTGAGATTTTGTGGCCACATGGAGTGACAGGATGTGTAGTTATTTCCAGCACTGTTTTGTTACTTTAATACATTATCCCACATAGTAGGCATCTATTTTGATACTGATAATGTTTAGTTCTACAGTTAGGTCCATAATTTTTTGGACGAAGACAAATTATTGTAGTTTTGCCTCTGTATCCACCACAGTGGATTTAAATGAAATAATCAAGATGGGATTGAATGCAAAGGGTTTTTTACAAAAATGTTGCATTAATTGTTTAGGAATTACAGTTTTATAAACTGTCCCCCATTGTCAGAGGGTCAAAAGTAATTGGACATGACTGGCAAGCAGTTTAATAGCCAGGTGTGGCCTCTAACCTTTTCATTTCATGAAAAATGAAGCAGAAATATCTGAAGTTGATTCAAAGTGTTGTATTTGTTATTATAATTCAAATTTGTATTATCAGGGCTTCAGGTTTGAGACATTCACTTTCAAGTAATGAAATATCAAGCCTGACTTTCTCCAGACCTGCTGGACCTTCTGACCTGCACAGACCAGTGCTGTCAAATTACACAATAGTATTTATAATTATAAAGATCCATTTCATTTGAGGATTATTCATAAATTGTATTGTTACAGGGGTAAATTATTTTCAATTTATCTTTGCAAACAATATTTGGAAGAGAAAACACAATACTAGGACAGGTGATGTTTCTTTATATTATATAGCAGTACCTTGACCCTATGATATTCAGTAAAAGCATTTTGAGGCCTAAAAGAAGAGAAAGCATAATTCAGTGTAGATTAATGTATTGGTTATTATTGTAACAGTGCATCAAAGCCCCAATTAACAAAATCAAAAAACAAATTCAATTATTTTTATTATTATCTTATCTCAAAGGCTCACAATATTCCAAAAGCAAATAAATATCTCAAATAAGGCCCACACATCTGATATAGACCTCATACACATTCATTTCTTATAACAAACATTCCTGTTTTTAGCTGTTTGCTCTGATTGTTTATTCACATCTATCCACATTTTATCAGTGTTCGTGCTCCTTCAGGAGTTACTCCAGAGAAAGGCCTTGTTGTCCAGCAGACTGGCCAGTTTACGGTTGAAAGGCTGGTGAAATTTCCTGAGAATGTTTCTGGTGGCCGGAAGCATAGGACCAAGACTCCGGTCTTCCTCCCGCCGAGTGTTAGACATAGGCTGTTTGGTCAGTGCTGCCTCCACCTGCTGTGACAGAGGACCTACAGGAAAAGTGAGACAATGCATAATCAACCAGCGAAAATGTATTTTATTTCACTTACAAAGAGAAAGTCACTCTGACTGATGTTTTTGTAGCTTTTTGGACACTTACCTACACTCAGAAAATCAAAAACTTTTTGGATTGTCTCTTTAAGGTTTGCTGCATAGTCCTCCAGTTGAAGAACTAGGATTTGCTCCTTACTGAAAACACTCAGCCAGTCCAGTAAGAAGACGATGTACATCCCCAGATTTAATCTCACCTGTGGGACAAAGAAAACCCCCCAACAACAAATCAACAGGACACATCTGCTGTGGTGAGCCAGCTGCTGTTACAAAGGTCAAAAGTGAAATCTGAATATGACCTGTTGATCTAAAGTCATTGAAATTAAAGGGGCACAGCTGCTGTTGCTTTTATTTATTTTTCGTATTAACAACTAATTAAATGAAAGTTTTAAGTCAAAATTTGAGTCTTCATGTAGATATCTCTAAAAAAAAAACAAAAAAAACAACCCAAATACATTATTTAAAAAACACTTGAGCTTTTCATATGATAAAAGTATTTTATTTCTAACTGTTTAAATCTTCAGTTAAACTTATGATGCTTAAGTGAAGAAATGCACACAGAGTAGTGTAAAAATAGATTTTTGGTTTTGTCCTTTACTAATATACTACATTATTGGCATAGTAGTAGAAGCCCTCAGCTTAAATTTTTTAAAGTGCTAACAAGCAGTTTAAGGTGAGGTCATATTAGTTTAACTATTACATACTGTTTGATACCTTTACAGTATGATTTCTATGTTTATACCAAATTTTGACATATAGCTCTCTTAGAATGTGTAGATAGTCTATTTTTCCACTAAGAAACAGATGATTAATCATTAACTACTGTTTCAGAGAGTTCTTAAGAGTGTCTCATTCTTTCATAGAAATGTTGCATGGAAAGCTGTTTGATTTTACACAGATGTGGCAAAGTGCATCAAAAGTCACAATATATTCTTCAAAATCATAACAACTGGTGTCAAACACAGATGAACTACTTACTACCACTTACTTTGACAATATGGAAAAAACCAACAAGACCTTTTCTGGATAAATTAGATATTAATAGCAAGTAAACTAATGTGACCCACATGCATGGATTCAATTATAGTGATTATTTAGTATCATTTTCTTCTTGAACCTAAATTCATTCATTCCTAATTGTTAAATAATAACATGAAGCAAGACAGTATAGCGTTTAATCTGAATGCACAGACACTATGAGTCCTCCAGAGGGCGCCGCTATACAACATCACCTATTGTAGCTGTGACACTGGTCAAATAGAGTGCCACAAACCCTAGTCCTCTTCTCTTTCGTAAGAGAAGAGTCGTGTAAATAAAGGATTAAGTTTGTTTTTCTGAACTTGCTGTTAGATCAGAGACAAATTCTTTGGCTCACAGTGTTTTCAGGATGAACTGGCTTTTACTGTATTAAATCTTCCAAGATAACAGTTTTGTCATCTGCATGTTATCATAAAAAGTGACCAACTGCCAGAGCTCATAACTCAGCTTATTCCCGAGAGAGTGCTGGATGATAGTTGTTTGCTTCACTTCAGCACAGCAACATCCATTTACAATGTCAGGTGGATTCTCAAAGTACAAATGTTTCATCATGGAAAATGCTTATAAAAGGCTCCTATTATTCTTTAAAATGAGAAAATCATTTTAGCTCACTGGCATGTCGTTGAAGAGGCTGGTGTTGTAGGTGCAGGAACGTAGTGACCATTCAGAGACACAGGATTGAAACAACTGCACAGACTCTATGACCTTCTGATGAAAGTCCTCTGCAGACTTGTTGGCCGTCTTAAAATACAAGTAGTCAGAATAGAGCCTGGCAACAAAGTAAAACAATAAATCAACTGGAAGCAGGAAAGCACATTTTGCACATTTTGTGCAGTGGGAATTTTGATTGAAAACAAATATGTTCTGCAACAATGAAAAAGCATAGGGCAGTCCTATAGAAGCAATCAGAAGTGTTAGAAATTGTTTATCTACAGAAATTCACGTCTATGTCTACACAGATGGATGTGGGGAAGAAGTTCTTTCTACCTCTCTACTGGATCTCTGAGCATTATGATAATTTTGGCATCGGGTTGGACTGCATGGATAAAGTCCTGGGCCAGGAAGGGGGGCTCCGTCTCCTCCTTGTCTGCATGGAGATAGCTCCAGGCTTGGTTGTCCCACATAGTGGATGCACTGGCTTCACCTGACAAGACAGTGACAGTCTCAGTATCATTCTGGGTAACAACAGTTGATTTAATACAGTTAGCGCAGACCTTTGGTTAGAATATAGCATAAAGAAGATTCATATTATTTAAAACTGTGAAAAAGATTTTTCAATCACTATTTAACTGGGAACAGCGGCCTGATACAGTAAATGCATATGCTCGAGCTGCTTTGCAAGGGTGCAGTTTTATCTTTCTACGTGTAAAAATGTGGAAATGTGTGTGACTAAAACAGATGCTGGTAGTCCTGCTGTCTCTCGCTACCAGGTTTGAAACCAGTTCAATTTTGAATCTCAACGTGCAACAGAATGACCTGCAAGAAATGTTCTCGTGACAGAGCCCAAAGTCATTTGGCTTTCTGTGTACACTTATAAATACACTGAGCTATCTGTTCCACATCGCAAAACTATATATCATGAATAATGCCGACATTGTGTCCTTCCAGCTTTTCTCTTGAGCACTGTAGTGCTTCTGAGACGAGAGCCACTTGCTGAAAATGATCAAGGCCTGACGCTAAAGGAAAAAGAAGAAGAAAAAAAAACTCAATTGAATTATGGTCAGGATACAGTTGTTTGGCCGCTGAAAGCCCCTCAGAAGATACAAAATGAGAAGTAAAAAGCCAAGACATTCTTCCATTTGATGCACAGTGACACTAACAATAGATCATAACCACTTGCACACACAAACACTTTCACATGTGTTCACCTGTTATGAGCTGGAGTGCGCGGTGGTGTCCAGATGAATTTCCAGTGATTCCTTCTTGGATGTTGCGGGCTGCCAAGTCAAACAGATCCAGGTAATCTTCCACAGGAAAACTTTCCTGGAACCCATCTTTGAAACGGATATAACCTGCAACCCCATTTACACCAAAACATCACTTATGATGTATTCCTTTTTAGACTGCTTTGTAATGAAATTAAGAGAATGAAGTGTGTACACTTTAACCCTGGCAGGACAAACAAACTCCAGACTCTGAAACAGACTCTGAAACAGTTTCTTTGTATCAATAAACTAATAATTTGACTCCATTATGCACACTAGATACATTTACATACCATACAATCAGCAAAAATATGGTGATTTTATACAGATACACACTACAAGATTATTTTCCTTAAAACATTTAAAAGCTCCATTTTATTTATTATGTATTTAACTGTAAAGAAGAAGGAAAAATCCACTTGTGAATTCTGAACCACAATTTGATACTTTCCCCTTCCATTGCATTTGTCTCATTGAAAAAACAGCCAAACACTGACAACAAAATCACTGCATACTGCAACTAATTCAGTAAGACTAACAAGATTTTTATTTGTCGACTCAAAAAGTACTTGTAGTGATGAAGTTTGTACAAACGCTGGCCCCATTAAAGGAAAATATGTGTACTTTTTTTTAATATTGCAAGAATGTGAATGAGCCTAAGTTCAATCAGGTGAAAACAGACAGCGTAGGAAGCATAAAAGGTAAAGTGAACACAGCGAACACATCACCCATTTTTCATTTTCCTCAAAGCTTCATATTTGTAAAGTCACTATTTGTTTGTTTAATCACGGACGGTTGTGTAAAATGTGGACAGTGCATGTGGTTGCTGGAACATTTGCCGTGACCATGACTTCCTGCGGTCTCCACTGGTTGCCTTTCTAACCTCGCAGTGACCTCATTGCTCCAGGAAGTTACTTTCTGCAGTTAAGAGTTGTGTTCCTTTCCATGATGTACATTCAGTAAACAGTACACCCTGCTCTCTGTTCAGGGGAAAGAACTTCCCTAAATAAAATTCTTCCATTCAGAGCACACTACAGCCTCACCGAAGCAGACATCACTTCTTCCATCCATCAATATAGCTGTTGGTGCTACTGGGGAAAAATGACGCAACTAAAACAAACCACTGAATATTATAATTTTTATGTAACATCAGCTACAGCAACATTTTTTATGGTTTGTAAGCTCTTTTTCAAGCCTGACATTTTTTCTGAGCTTCCAGTGAAGGTCAGTGATGAATGTGTCATCTTGTTTGTCACTATCCAGGTGAGTGATGAACTCATGTTTAGTTGTTGCACAAACTAAACTTGTTTTGCTCCCTAAAGTTTGGAATCTTGCTTAAGATGACGCACACAAGGATCTGCGCAACCACTATAAAAACTTTGTACACTCATTTTGGGGTTATACATAAGGAACAGAAGAAGTGAAAAATTCTAGCTGGTAAATGCCCCCTGAATGAGTTCGGATCCTTTGTCCACACACGAACTCGGGACAATGCCATGATTATATGTCGGGACACTGTCCACAGTTGCTCTTTCTCAAATGCAGCACAGAATGTGAGGTTGTATGTGTCACAGTAGTTATTGCCAGAGGAAATTTTCTAGTTGTGGATGAAGAAATGTTGCTCCCTGAGTAGAGTGTGCAGCAGATGGGATAAATGGCGTCTACTCTCCCATGGGAATAATCTGACACTTCGTGGACATTTTATTTTCTGATCTGACTGAGTGAGTTCAGATCAGTTTTTCACATAAACTCTCACTAAGGCTTCACTTCTTAGTCACTTTAAACCAGTTGATTTAGTACCATCTGCTTGTGCTTTATCTACATCAAATTATCTGTCATAATGATCGATTAAGCTATTACCTAAACTTATTAGAATTTTAAAAAAACAAGTCCAAAATGACATCCATCTCCTTATGACTTACCAAACCGTTTCCTGGTCCACCAGTGTGGCTCTTTCATTATGTTGAATTTGACTTCTGGATGAAGCAGCATTCTGTGAAACAAGTCAGTCGTGCCACACTTTGGTTGACCAATAATGTAGAAGTATGGCAGGCACCGCAGACGAAAGTCCTTCCCATCTTTGTGGTATAAATGTTGGTGGAAATTGGCCCTCAGGCGGTCACACACAGTCTTGAAGGACTTTGAGCGCAGTGTGAAGAGGTTCCTCCTGTACAGGTCATTGCCAGGTTTACTGGAGAACTCCTCGTACCAGCAAGGGCTCTTGATACCAGGCAAGAAACGGCGAGGAATCACTGAAAAAAGCTGGAGAGGAAGAGAAGACAATCAGAAAATGCAAAACACATACTAATCTGTCATTTTTGTATGATGCTGTTGTAGCAAAAACCTGTCCTTCTGTATAGTTCACTATCTGCATCTGTTAGTTATGTCATATATATTGCACACCAGTATTTATAAGTTGTTGATAGGCAGTAAAGAATTTATGGCCACGTGGAAAAATTCAGTTGGGTTTCCAAATGTTTGACACAAACTTCCCACTAACTGTAGCTCTTAATGACTCACTTGTAATGCTAGTAATAACTGTACCTCTCAACAGCCACAACTGATGATGCTCTCTGCATAAATACAGCAAAATTACGCACTGTAATGTGGAAATGTACGATGACACGCTAAATGCAGGACACCTGCAAAAGCACATAGTAAAAGTGGTCCATAGGCCCTTAGCAATGCTTTCTGAAACTATTCTTAGCAAACACCTGTCATTATGAGCTTCACCAAATAGGCATTTACTGCAGGGTTGACTGTAAGGTGCTTGTAACTTAACTGACACCTATAATTCACTTTTGCCAACAAATAAAAAACACTTAAAAAATACATTCAATTATCAGTCATACGTTGTCTCTGTTTGGGACAATAGTCTGGAGCATTCACAGTGACAGCTCTTGTTGTAAAAATCTACAGCAAACTTACATGAGAGTCTGTTGCAATGACATCCTTCTCATCAGGCACTTTCCTGGGTGTGTATTCCTGTTTGATGAGCTTTACAAGCACTTTCATGTTTATTGGGTTCTTTTTAGAAGAAGCTCTCGTTGCTGTTGTGCTGGTCGGGATGGCTGCAGGTCTGAGCTGATATGGTGACGGAGTGAACAAAGGTCCTTTCTTATCCCACATTAGGACGTAAGAAGCCATAATGAAAAATGTAAATGTCAAGCCCAGGAGGAAGCTAACCACTTTGATTTTCGAGATGCGCTGTAGGTTCTTGAAAAACAGCATAGGAACATGTTTAATGTCCAGATTTTCAGCCACATTTGTGTCCCTGAAGTCCAAAAACGTCCGGACGGGTCGTTTTGCATAGTTTTCAGCAATGTGCAAGCTGTGAAGGTAGTTGTGGGGCCTTGGAGTGTTGCTCCCATTTTTGCAGTCTGATAGTGACATACTGACCGAGAATCACAGCAGGCATGTAGAAATAGAAGCAAGGAAATTACTCTCTAAAAAAAGCTTCGTTTCACCCATAAGAATTTAGTGATATTAAGCTGCAGGTCATTGCTTGTCTTCATTTTTCCTACATGTGTCTGAGTCTTCAATGTGGCCTCCTGTAAAGCAGAAACAGTTGTTAAAACACAACACATGTCTCTTCAATCAAAGTGCAGCAGTGTACTTTGCTTTGATGTTTTGGAGTCATCACCCAAACTAAAAGTCATGTGAACATTTTTAGCACTGGGGTTTTCGGGGTCATTGTTGCGACTCTCACACACCAGTATGTGAAATTCATCCTATACTCCATTCTATAATAGGAGTCACCTCTAAAATGTTTGAGGTGAGCTGCTGCATGTGTGGTCTGCTATATGGAGATCTCCGGCTTGATGATTGGGGGTATAAAGCACATGCAAAGGCAAGCTCTTCTAGAAAATTTTCAAGGTCAGAATAATGGTAGCTCTGTAATTCAAAACTAAAAACACACGATTACTCTCTTTGAGCTAAAAGCCCACTCGGAGCTTTATTTTTTTAACCTGTGAATGTTATTTTCAAGATTAACTTATTTTTACAGGGAAAACCACATTAGGTATTGATACAGGTGGCCAAACAGTGCACACGCTGTTTTCTTTTCCCACCACATGAATAATAAGAAAGTAGGCATTATTATTTCAAGAATGGCATGCTGGGGAAAAAAATCCCAGCACTAAAGTGTAAAACATTATTAAAAGACTTTTTACTCTGACATGTCCTCAGCCAGTTACAGTTATTTTTCTTTTGTTGTTGAGTTAACATTCCCACTGGAGCAGGGAATGGAATCCTGCACCAGTTCTAATGAATACCAACTTCTTTTTTCCTTACTGTGGTAAAGGGTCTGTTAAGATGCAACCACGCTAGCGAAACTGGACTCAGCCTGTTCACAAAATCCGTTACAGTGAAACGTGATTATGCCTCAGTGTTTCAGTGCTTCAACCAAACAAGTAGTTCCAGTAATTAGATCACTTCAAGTGAAAGAGAAAGTCCCACCTGCTTTACTTATTGCGCACTAACAAGTTACTGGAAGTCTGTCATATTATCTTAAGGGCAGGTTTCCCCTGTAACCTACTTCGTCTGTTACTGAAGCCAGATTAACCCTTTATTTCCCATGGGCCTGCCGGCGGGCCTATTTTAAAAATACTAAATGACTATAACTCCATTACCGTTTGTGGTAGAGAAAAAATTCAAGCAGTTTTGGAAAGAAGAGAAGATGAGGGTTACAAGGCGTTTACAAGGTACTGCTGTCTGAACACAGACAGAAAAAATCTGCTCTGTTTTAAGGTTTGTGGCATGGCATAGATGAGATGGGTACATTGTGGTCATAAAGCGATGGACATGGTCATAAACAATACTCAGTGTAGACTGTGGTGTTTAAAAAATGCTCAGTTGGTACTATAGTGTCCATAGTGTGCCAAGAAAATATGCTCCAGACAGTTAAAACACCACCACCAGAAGCCTGAACCCTTGATATGTTGACCAAATTTTTACCCTACCATCCAAATGTCACAGAGGAAATCAAGACTCATTAGACCAAGCAACATTTTTTCAGACTTTTATTGTCCAGTTTTGGTGAGTCTGGTTGAATTGTAGCCTCAGTTTTCAGAGTATCACCCAGTGTGGGCTTCAGGAGGTCATCCACACATGTCCACATGCCTAAATACACTGAGTTGTTAACATCTGATTAGCTAATAAGAATGCGTAACGAGCAGTTGAGGAGTTCTAACAAAGTGGACTGTGAGTGTACTGGCACACCCCAAATGAGCGTCAATTTACTCATTTTACTATGACGATTTTATACTCATGCCTTCGGGATTACCTCAAACATTTTTTAATTGAAGCCTGGATTATAAACATGGCTGCACTGCTTTCAAGACCAGAGTCTAACGAGTGATCATATCAAGTTACATTATGTAAAACCTAGAATTTACTCTTTCTGTAGCTTAACATCAAGGAATTTTCTGAAAATCATACTGTGATTCAGTGTTACCTCAATACATGCACATCTGTTTAATGTTTATAGCCTTTCACTTGTCACTCTGCAACACGGATATAAATTGTGTAGTACTCACGCAAGGTCTGCAGCACATTTGATAAATATGTGCACATGGAGCTTCAAAAATCCTAAGAAATTCCCACAGACTTGCGGATTTCATAATGGGACCAATCTGAGCCCTTGCAAACTTATCAGGAATGCATGTCGATATTTGCAAGCCTGCGTGGGTAGCTGCAGAGACTGAACTTATTTTTGATCCCACTAGAGTTTTGAGGAATCATTTAATGAAATATCAGTAAATAAAGGTGTAATATCCATCATATTTAACAGTTCATGTTCTGAGTAAATAGGGCTGTATGTGATACTAATCTTTATTTCTTATATGCCATATATTCACATATCTACAAGCTGTTTCATTCTTTTTAATGATCCATAATCATATTAATAAATGATTCTGTTCCCCTTTTTCTGTTTCTTCATGTTTTATTTCTACAAACCCAGGTAATTGTGATTTTTTTCTGTTCTCTGTATCTATTTATCTATTTATCACCATTAAAGATTTATGTCTGGTTCGGGCAAATTTCAAAGTGTGGGAGAAGAGAGGGATTTGGAAATGTGACAGAGCATAAAGAGGACAGTGAAAGTCAAGGGTAAAGCACAGAGTGGAGGACTGAAGCAGCAGAGATGAGAAAAACAGCGTGAGAACGTGCAGGAAAGACGGTCTTTAGATTTTTTTGGTCTCAAAATCAATCAACGACGGGAAGCAATAAACACCACATAGGATTGGCTGAGGTGAAACCCTACCATCAAAATCCTGATAAACCAAAATAAAAAACCTGCATTTATCATTGAGTTAGATGCCTTTGCTGTTCTAAGCGTACAAAATGTTAAGATGGCTGTGCAAGAATATCAAAGTCAGAATGATTACTGGCAACAGATTTTCTTTTCTTTCTGTAGGTCTACATTTTTCAGGTCTTTTTGTGCCTATGTGGCTTTAAGCAACTCCCTGATGTCGATGAACAGAAAGTTGGATGAAATCTCTTCACCACTCAGTGACAGGGTTGAACTCCTAGCCTCTAGAATTAAGAGTCTTATCATTTTAATTACTAGAGGGTTATTAAAAAGGCTCTGGCTTGCAAACACAAGGGAAGTTCCATCAGACAACTTAAATGAAATCTAAAGACAAATGGTTTGAATCTACACCTTCAATTGGAAACCATAAGGGCCTTTCATCAACAAAGATTCAACCCATGACTCTGGCACTCACTCACTCAGGCAAAAGTCACAAAGTAAACACAACAGGAAGTTTAAGTAGGGGTAGCTAAGCTTATGGCTCATGCAGTCATATACTGCCCATCCTCTTTTGGACAACATACAGCGGATATACAAATAAACCAGAAAGAGTTTTTATCAAACACACAACTATTGTTTTGAACTTTTAAACTGAAAGACAATTTGGCAAAAGTCAGGCACAGATCAGATAGTGATGACAATTCAGATACTACCTTTGTTTTATACTGCTTTCAGTCTGCTTTTCAATTTTGTGAGAGAAGGGAAGAAGTTTCTGTCATGCTAGTCTAAGTATTTCATAATTCATGACTGGGGATAAAACTATAAATTTTAATGATGAACACTCGTTTTCAGTCTGGCTTTTTGTGCCTATACTGTGTAGTGTGAACATGGCTTAAAGCAACGGGTTTTTAACATCTCTTAAATACTAAGGCTTAGTTTCCCAGACGAGGATTAAGGCTTGTCTTAGACTAAAAACCTTTTTCAGTGGTGATCTTCATTTGATTTTTCTTTTGGTCTGTGACTAGGCTTAAATGTTCTGAACTGTTTAAGATTTAAGATTTTCCGACAAGGGGAAAAGACCCTGAACCCAGAGATTAAGAGTAGAATCCTCTACCACGTGAGCTATACAGCTAAAATTATGTCCAACAGGTTGAGTTTATAAAACCTGCTGGATGTTTCTCATATAAACTAAATATTTTGCAACCTGAAACATCTATTTATAATAGATGGAACCCTCTGGCAGATAAATCTATCTGGATTCATGAATCCGAATAGAATTCGCATGCAGTTGTATACTATATAACCTCTGTTTTAAGATAGATTGGATACATGAGACCGCCAGGATGCATCTGTATTTAAAAAATTTTAACGATTAAAAACTGAACATGAAATACACCTTACAACATATCAGCTGTGGGAAGAGGAATTTCATCCCACATTTCTGCATGGACATCCTAGGTTTCTTTGCTCAGGAAGGAGTCAAACATTGAGAGTGGCTCCTTAGAATACTTGGCCATGCTAACTGGTAGGACAGAGGGCTGATCCGGGATCATCTTACATGAGATGCAGATGTTCAGTCCACTGCACATTTTGGACCAAATCAACATATTGCAACACGTACATGTGACTTTTCCTACAGTGCACATTCGTTGACCCTGAAAGATTAATGGTAATGTTTTTAGTGAGTTCTTCTTGGCCAATGCCAAACACAAGGAGTCATGTTAAAATCTTTTAAGGGAAGGAAGTGCCACAGTTAAAACACACACACACACACACACACACACACACACAACCAAATACTCACAGAGAAAACTTCTTCCATTTTTGACACCTGTTATTCCTCTGACCCCATCCTCAGGTCAATATTTTCCTTGAGCTAATGTGGAAACTTCCATAAAATCTTCTGGGATTTTTTTGAGACTGATCATGTGAAAAGCATTTCATTTTTTTGCCATATTTCTTTTCTTTTCTTTTTTTTCCCCTTTAATGCCAAAGATTACGTAAAACATGTTGCAGTTAAAAATAGGAATATTTTTCTTGTAAATCACACACCTCAATTCTGCTCATCTAATCAACGTTAGCATGTTTTTGTGAAACTAAATCTGATGTTACCCCATTTCAATAGAAATTTTTTAAAATCCACCTTATGGTGGGGCTAGAGGAAACCATCCCAGTCCGTGCAGTCGATATGGCTGTAGTCAACAAATAGCAAAAGTGATTTCTTTTCTTTTCCGTCTGTCTGGAGTCTTCTCACAAGTGTTACAGTAAAAATAAAATGTCCTCTGATTCTTAATGGCAACATGTTGACTGGTGGCTTAGCCTATCAAGAGCTTGTGGCTGTAAAATGGACAAACAATGAGAGCTCATTATTTTTAATCAGCCCCAGAGGCACAGATTTAACAGATGTGTGTCAGATCTGGAATTCAACCTACTCCACTGATAAATATGAACAACTCCTACTGTCAAACAACTGGCCTACTCCACATATGTTATTTGTGTTCTCTCTGTTCTTTGGATAGAAAAAAAGTCATAGGCGAAAGGTGGTGCACTCAAGCTTGATTGCATTTATAATATTTTGGATATTGGGTGGTTCGTCATGCATCTGTTTGATTTTCTAACTGAAAATCTTGCTTGAGATGGTAAATTTATACATTGGAGCATAAGCCCTGCACACATACACATTTGCAGTACGCACACTTCCTGCTTTTATGCATACACAAAAGCACGCTCATTAGAACCTGCCTCAATGCCTTACACTCTTAATTTCTGTTTTGCTCTTTATCTCTAGTGTTCATGATAAAACGATAGCAATTAGACACAATGATTACAAGCATCTCCGCAGAGTTCATCCAGTGAACAAACAGCTTTATGCTATGCAACTGTGGCACAGCTCTGTGTAGCATTTCACATGATGAGTCTATGAAATATGACCACTCCTGATGTGAAAAACACCTTTGAGTGAATGCACTGTAACCAGAAAATTATTCGGAGAGGGGACTTCCAAGAGTAAGTACTCAGTATACACGTATATTATCGCTTCTCCTGAAACATGTTTTAATCATGTCTTAATGTTTATAACTGTGTAAACACATCCTGATGCGATCCAGGGCATTCTGTGAGTGGGATTTGGCAGAATGCCAGCGCTAGGAAAAGGGAGGTACAAGGAAAACCTGATGCCACAAAAGGAAATAAGAAAGTCTCCCTGTTGATGGTGAAGTCAAACAAAGACAGATTGGATTCCAAACGGAGGTAATAATAAAACTTTCTCAATGTGGATGAAAAAGAAATCAAAAAGTTAAAGCAATTTAAAGGAAAGAAAACAACAAATACTTTTTTTCTGGGAGGTACTCATGTATCTTTTTTTTTTTTTCTCCTTTCAGAGGCCCTCACAGTGAGATTACAAATAAAATCTGCAGGAAAAAGCACCCCAAGAGCACAAATATCTCAGGAAACAGGCTTAATCTACTTCATAGAGCCGGACTAAGCCTCCCTTTCCTTTTTACTTCCCACTAAAAAAAACCAACAACAACCAAAAATACTGGTTGATTTTCATTTTGTCTCTACAGGAATCTTAATCATAAATCACACCCATTAGTACAGTCAAAAAGAAACCGTAACTAAAAAACAAGAATATGCTCATATAGTCATTCTTGACATCTGGAGTCCAGATCTCAAGAGGGTCAGTTAAATTTGTGGATGCATGCCACTATGTACATCTACATGCATATGAATTTATAGTGTCAAAACATGATTTGCTTCAGTAAGACTTTAAAACCAATGTCATATCAATAGAAAACAGAGAACATCTGCATCACTACTGTTTAATAAATGGAAGGGAAACATCTGAGGACCTGGGGTCAGCATGGGTGAGCTGTGACGCTGTAAGAAGCAGCAGTGATAACATGTGAAATGCTGGTTATAAATCCTCCCTTTCCCTTTGCAAAGAAAGCCTACAGGAAGTGCAATAGATCAAAAAAGAACAAGTGAGGCTATAAGAGAACTAAAAACCAAAAGGCTCAAGATTGCGGTGTGTTTAGGGACCCATAGAGTATTCACACTCTGCCACTGTGCTCAATCCATCATCCCAGTGACTGCTCTCTCATTTTTTTAAAAACAGTGCCTTTTGTGGCACTGTGTTTGCTTGAGTGGCAAAGTTGTTGCAGTAATTATGACAAAGGCCATAGTTGGACCACTAAAACAGGGAACCTTAATGCAGGAAACTCTCATGTGCATTTCCTGTTTTAAAGTGATAATCTACACTGTTTCTTTTAAATCTTCCATAACATTAACCGCGAGTTAATTGCTGTAATTCAGGCAGAATCACTGCAGTCAAAAGAAGATTGTTATTTCCACCTGCAGTAATTTATATTTGGCCATATGGCTCTGTTCTGGTTTAGACATCCCCACCCTTCCATATGCGCACATGGAAACTCCAGAGATGGGAAGACCCACCACAAATAATGAGAGTGGGCATCGGTGACAAAATGTTCAAAATCATTTAAATCACTTTTCTTCCCCATTCTCATGCTTGATTTTGAGCTTCAGCTTCAGCTCACTTGACATATCTGCATGCCTAAATGCATTTAGTTGCTGACATTTGATTGACTAATCAGGCCTAACCTTGGTTTTTATCAAATATACGTCAGGTCATCTTACTGCCGCACCCACTTTTTTCCAATAGTTTCTCCATAGTAAACTTGTACAATAACTTACAAGTAAAAATAATAACAGTTAAATCTGTGTTGAAGTATTCTTCCCCCATTGAATATTACTGCTGTTGCAAAGCCTGCTCTATCAGTGGAGAGAAGAGGCAGGAATTCTGTTCATTTCTCTGTTCAGGCTTTGGTTAGTAACCGACACATTGTCTTCTCTTTGAACCTGGCACGTCTCTTCTTGAGTGACTTCGCCTTCAGCTGCCCACTATACTAATAAAGAAAACAGCTGAAGAAAGAACTTGTCAGCAATGTTTGATAAGTTCTTTTATCAACTGAACTGTTTTCTACTGGGTATGAAAACATCCATGGAAATCCCATTTGCACGCACATGGTGTGGATACAAGACATGCAGCAGCTTGACTGACCTAACCTGATTTCTATGAAAGCTTTTGAGCCAAAAGCTGTCCACATACTCACTATGACTTAATATCTTTAAAGTTCGAACTCATCATTAACCCGTAAATCTGTCTCTTTTGACTTTAATTAATGTTTATAATGTCAATAATAATTATATATTTAGAATGACTAATCGCTTATTTGTCTGCTTCACTTGGAACACTGCCTAATATCACATTATAATGTTGTCATATGTTACAAAAAATATTTGTCTTGCCTAGTGACTTAGACTTGACTCAGGGCTACAGCAAGTATGTGGATAATTAGATTTCCATTTTGTTTTCAGTGGGTAAATCATAAAGCACACAACTTTAACATAAAACTAAGAAGGAAATGTTGAAAATATTAGTTGATGTGTTTCAATTTACTTTAAAACAAACATTATTTCTACAATTATATACTCTCACTACTGTGTTCCTTAAAAGATAATGCTCTAGAATTCATTCAGGTTGGAAAACTTAAATTGATGAATTTTTCCCACCTTAAAATTGTGCTTCAGTTGTCAAAAAAAACTTTAAAAAAACAACTCAAACACAAAAGAAAAAGAATCAACTCCACCCAAGTGTAAATCTCTCTGGCACATCTGTATAAAGTATGATGTTCACATAACAGATAATCAAACTAGAAAGAACAACAAATGGAAAAAAAACTTAGAGTGAAAAACATCATCCATCAGGAAATTTACTCAACGCCAAGAGAGTGACAGGTGCAGATAAAAGTTTGACTACACTAAAGCATCCGTTCAAAACCAGCTTTCATGCTTGAAATAATAGAGTCAATCTTGGATTACTGAGGCTTGTTGTCATGACAGGTTAAAACTGCCAACTCTTGAAATAGAAGCTCTGAGATACCAAGATGCCAAAACACTTTAGTATCACGCAGTCCTCCCACATTCCCAATGTTCTGTTACAGAATCATTTTCTTCCATTTGAAGTGGACCCCTAGAGTCCAGTCTAAACAATCTGATATGGTACGGCTCGCTCGCTCGCTTTTCCTCTCCCCTCTCATACTTCTAGCATGACCTAAGCCTTCTAACGCTGGCCAAAAGAAGCATGGCATTGACATCCTAGCAGCTCTAGAAATTTGTTCCACGACTTCAGGGGGGCAACCTAAAACCTTCCTTCCTAGCAGACCATACAGAGTGCAGGGATAGGTACAGCAGCCATAACGTGGTTTAGTTTGGGTGCGTGCAGTGTAATGAGCTGTGGAGAGGTGCTACGTTTTACAAAAACACATTAAATCTATCTTCTCCTTCACTCACTTTCAGATTCAACTCTTTGTCCTTCCAATTAACAATAAAATACAACTTTGGGTATTCCGACGCTGCACAGAGAGCACAGAGAGGCAGGTTTGTCCAAAGGCCATCTGACTGTCAGGACCGCTGCTCTGCGCCCCATGCATAGACTGCAACTGAGAGGAAAAACTTAATGTCAAACAGCTACAGAGAGTGCACAAACATCTCACACAACAACAGCTCTCCAAGCAAAAACAAAACAATAAGCTGGAAACACATTGCACAATTAACTTCGCATCTTGTTTGCTGGATACATGAGATAAAGACTTATAATGAAAGGAATTTGCCAGGGAAACTCTCAGATAGTCAGATGTTGACGTAGAACCTTCTGGTTTTGCTTTGTAACAATAAACGGAATAATAATTACAAGACAAGGACATTAAGAGCATGTACACAGTTTATGTTAACCCTATAACACAACCCAGTTTGTGATTCAGTCGGTGGTAAACTCTCTGGTGGTAAAAGTCTTTTACCCCCAGAGACATGACACTGTGATGTTCTGCAGCTGTTCAGTGATGGAGATAAGGGGTTAGTCAGTTTTAAACATTGCAAATGCAAAATTCCAGCAATTTCAGGGAGGGGGCGGGGGGAGATAAAGAAAGCACATGCAATGCTTTCATGGCATGTATCTTTTTTAAGGTTACACTTAAGTGCAGTAGACTATGGGGGTACTGGACAGAGGAGGTGTCTATTAGAAGCTGTCAAGTTATCTGACCATATTACCTTATCGTTTACTTGCATATATATCAAAAGGATTAATTAAATAAAGTACGCAATTATGCTTTATTGTAATAAAATTAAACTTTTAAAAAATCTATAATTCAGCTTGGGAACCTTCTTAAACCAGACCAATAATATGACCAAATCCTTTTACCGTCACTTTTCCTGTTATTGTGATTATCCTGCTGAATAAAGATACTCACGCTGGAGTTGAGTCGGTTTTATTCCAAGAGTCTCTTGTGCAGCCGCTCAAGAGCCACTGAGACCACCACTTAAGGTAATCAAAGCGACTTGACGGGTATTTGTATTAAGCGTCAGGGGGGGGGGAAGAACAGCACAGCCAGCTGATCCTAGGTATGAACGATGTCTTCATTTATAACAAACGCCGGCTCGGTTTCGTCGAGGAACCGCGGGAGTCTGAAGTCTCCATCCAACTGAGCTCTCCTGCGCGTATCACAGAGGAGGAGGTGGAAGAGAAAGGGGAGGTGCACGTAAGTAGCAGGAAACACCACCACCAGCACCACCAGCAGCAGCAGCAGATTTAGTCTTATCTGCGTTTCAGCTTCTTCGAAGTGCTGTTGCTGAGTGGTAGGACCGATAGGATATCACCTAAACTAGATTGGCGTTTTCCTGCTGGTCGACTGGGGAGAGGGGGATTAAGAAAAAAGTAGAAGATAGTTCAGCTACCCTTGTGAGTTAAAAGGGTGACCACTATGGATGTAGCGATATTATCTGTCTATCTAATGGTTTAATTATAAAAGCTAGAGCTTAATCAAATAAGGCTTAAGGAACTGCTCTCACTTAATAAATTTACGGTCATTTTAAATGACTTGAATGCGGTTAATTCAGGCTGCAAATCTTTTGCCTGGATATTATTACCTTTGTTTCTGGCATTAGACAAGACATTACTAAGGTATTCGCTCTTTATTGATACTCACGTTTATGAATTTTGGTTTTTTTGTGTTTTATTTTTTTACTCTTTGCCTGTATTTAACTGGTGTACGGATTCTGACGTGTATCTGCTATTAATTTGTGCAGCTTGTGATCTTACTGCTGTCCTTCTTGGCCAGGACACTCTTGTAAAAGAGATTTTTCATCTCAAGAGTTTTTTGGGGTTTTTTCCTGGTTAACTAAAGGTTTTTAAAAAATCTATAGTGTTTAGCATCAGTTGAATTTTACTAAATTGAATATTTCAGTGTGAATATTTCACACTGCTCAAGTGTCCTCAAGAAACTCCTCAGAGTTCAATAACAATGGGCTTTCCATAACATATACAGCACTTGCTCTAAATGCTCCGTTTAATCTAGATTGGCTGCGTCCCTGTGATTTTACTTTCATGAACAGGCCAGACTCTTTGAATACATAGTAGCACTCCAGCCTTGATATAAAGCGTATTACTATTTAATCTCTACTGGGCGCTTACCCCTTTGAAACAAAGATGAAAAGATGGTGATGCAAAACACAAAGTGGAGGTGAGCTTCAAAAGTCCAACATTCACAAGCTTTTATTGAATGTTTTCGCTAACTTTTTAGAAGCTGTTCTCATAGCTGGTGTGAACAATGTTATGCAATCGGGGGTTTTTCAGGGTTGTGAAATATCTAGGATATATCTTTTATCTGGGACATTTTATCACCAGAAAAACTGACATGCGCATGAAAGGTCACCAGTGCTAATCTTTAAATGATGTTCTTTTAAATAAATGGGGATTTTTTTTTCCCCTTCATTAGTTGTCATGACTCATTCTGTATGAGTAGGAGTCAGTGGGCCTAATGACAAAAACACAAGCTGCTGAAACTGAAGTGAACTCCAAGTCCACACAAATGTGTGATGGTGGTATTCATCATTTTGTTTACAGAGTACAGGACACATATTTATACAAATTACCACTTATAAAATTTACACTTTGCCATCTCTTGATGCTGTGTGAAAAAAAATCCACAGGCATTTCAGTGATTTTCGCACATCTCTTTATCACACGGAGAAGTGTTTTCCATTTTTTACAATTCTGAGAACAGGCATGAGTGTGTAAGCTGAGCACCTGTGCCAATGCGCTGCCAGCTCAGAGACACATTTTTATCTTTCTGCAGTGTTTGTTACTAATAACACATCGTGGTATATGTTTTCTTACCTTTTCAGCATGATGCGTGTTGGTGTGTGTCAGTGTTGTTACACGACTGTTAACGACTGGTTAAGAAGCAGGCACTTGTTCTCTGATTACACAAAAAGCCCAAAAGTGTTATTTAACTGCACTCTAACAGCGCTGTCATTTACATTACATCCATGTCCAGACACATACATCTATACAGTTAGATCCATATGTTTTTGGACACTGACAAAACGTTTGCTGTTTAGCTGTGTTTCAAAACACATTTAACTCTTTGGTATGTGAATATTGGGAGCTTAAAGCGAAGACTTTCAGCTTGGATTTAAGGGGCTGAAAAAAAATGTGGCATCAGCCTCAGGGGACTTGAAGCTGCATAGGACATCCTTATTAGGTGCTCTTTGCTAGTACTGAGTTGGACCTGCTTTTGCATTAAGAATTGGCTTTATTCTTAATTGCAAAGATTCCAAAAGGTCCTGGGAATCAAAACATATACTCGAGTATTTTTTTAGCAGGCATCTATCCTGTATCCTGTGCGTATTTCACAGTCTGACTGCTGCTGGGGTGAAGGTCCTGTAATAGTTCTCCATAATGTAGCAGTCTGCGGCTGAAGGCGCTGCTCAGGGACTCCACAGTCTCATGCTGGGAGTGAGAGGCATTGTAAATAATGAGCATTATCTTGGCTAATACCCTCCTCTCACCCACCCCCTTTATGGAGTGGGGGGCCAGGACAGAGCGGGCCCTCTTCACCAGTCTAATACGCAGCTACACACGTATACCTATCAAAGTGGCGCATGTTGAGTGTATCTGGACCAAACTGTCAAATCACTTTACACATTACACCATAATCAGTGCAAGATTTTATTTATTTATTTATTTTATCTATGCCTTAAAAGTGTGTTTTGTGAGGCTACAGTGAGCTTGACCTGTGACCTTTGTTCAACAAAATCTAAAATCTAAAGTGAACCTTTGTGCTAAATTCAAAACAACTCTCTGGAAACGCTTAAAAAGGAAACACAACCTGAAAACCTAGTTACTCTGGCCACAGCTGTCACCACAGAACCCTAAATACACCACTAAACAACAATATGCCCAAAATTCTAAATCCCCCCTTTGGTTTTATTCGTACACGTGGTTTTAACAGAGTAGGGGGACTATTGATTAAGGAATCATTTCATTTTATTCTAAATCAGACAAAATAGGAATTGCTGAAGTCATTGACACATTTCCTCTTCTTTAGAGGAAGGAAACTAACTCTTTTGTCATGAGCCAACTCCCTCAACATCTTTCATGACATCTGTTTCTTGCAGGGAATAAACAGGGGGAAAAATACTGAGAGGGATGAAATGAAATGTCGAGGGCTGCCATGATGTTCATCTTTGGAACTCCCACCGCTTGCAACTTTAAAGAGGTAAAATAGTTCATTTCTGACAAGTGCAAGAGGCTGCCCTGGGAGACTGACGCTGCTATATGAAGATAATGTCTCATTTGAATAAACTGCCTCTTCTTTCAAACGTATCCATATGCATGAGACGGCGAGTCTAATTGCTGTTAATTCCTATTAAATTGATTGTGATTTATTCACATCTCATCGAGATGCACAAGCTGTGTGTGTGAATGGAGTCAAGAAGTTTAATTTCCTGCAGTTAATGAATCCGTTTTGATCAGTTTGAATGGATCGGATGAGCTCGTTGTTGATTTTTCTATTCAAACACAACATTAAAATGGTTATCCATCTTGGCACATCTTCATAAATACAGCTAATCTGAAGAATTTTTAGCCAAACTAAGAGGGAGGCACTATTAGGGCCAGACTAGAACATTTTGCTGATTGCCATAAAATGTAGAAACTATGATTTATGGATATTTTTGAGCTTTGTGTACTTTTCTAGCTCACTCCCATAGCACATTTTTTAACCACAACAGGCAGCTTTTTATGATCATAAAACTACCAAAACCAAAATCTGCTTTCCACTACTTAAACTACAGCTTAATACCCAGACAGCGCGGCCTTCCTTTTAGATAGACAGAAGGTTATACGTCTCCCAAAATGTCACCCAAGTCAATTTATTGGTTTCTAACCCATGTGTTTGTCTTTCCACCAAACCCACTGTGAAACCTCCAAGTCCAACTCTGAATGAGTCCAACATTTCTAAAGACACAACTGGAAAAATTGGAAATGATAAATGCAATATTCAAAATGAAACATCGAACCAACTGAACACCAGCAACCGCACAGTACAACCAAATATAATGACAATTAAAAAAAACAAAACAGGGAGCACTCTGAGAGCACAGTCCTCCGCCAAGGCAGCTCACTCTCTGGGCAGTATTTACTTTTAATAAGGGAACAGTTTTGTATTTGGTATGTATTTGTTGTGTTTTCTTTGTTCTTTTTAAACATACTTAGTAAGAGTACAGTAAGAATCAGATAAGGAAAGCTTGACAAATGTTTCCTTTGATTACACAAACTTTGTGTTGGAGTAGGTAATGGATAGTAGGCTGTCACGGTAAAAAGTACAACATACAAACAAGGCCAGGCTGGAGCCAGAAGTGCAAAACTTTGAGACAAGATGGAAAACACACACACCATCAGAGAGAAAACACCAAGGACCCGAGGAAAACTGAAGGCTTAAATACACACATGAGCTAATTAGGGAGAGAGGACACAGCTGGGGAAAATGAAACAAAGGTGGACAAAATCTAGCAAAACTGAACATAGAGCACACAAGACGAGGGACGAGGGATAAAATAAACCAGGAAGTAAGCAAAACATGAGAACACCTACACGGAGAGAGACTTAACAACTGGATACAGGAAACACAGGGAAGGCTAAGAAAAATAAACAAAATTACCCTGCACAACATGCTAGTTGAAAATGACATAAACTGAAACTCTAAATTATAACCAAGAACCTAGAAACTCCAGCACATAATGCAAAAAATAATTACAAGAACTTTCTTGGTCCCCCAGTCTGCTGCAGGTGTTGTTTTCTTTCTGTCTCTGCCTTGTTTTTCTCTCTCTCTCGTTTCTCTGTGCTTGTTTGCTTGTGTCTGTGTTCGTGGGCAGGGTTAATCACGAGTTCCCGCCTCTGGCCGAACACACCTGTGCAAATCAAACGCCTGTTCCTGATGAGCTCGTGAAGAAGCCACTACTTTGAAGCCACTTGAAAGAAAGGCAATAGTGAAATGTAAAAGTTTTAAGTTTGGTTTTTAAGGTAAAAGGTATTTCATTAAAGTTTGACCTTATTTAACCTTGAAGAAGAGCTCAAAGAGTAACATGATATTTAGAATCCTCATATATCATTCCCTATATGTCTATATGTTATTAAAACAAACAATGGCAGTAAGAAACATACTTTTAAATAGCTCTATATAGCATTCATAGCGTCTACTGAGGAGAGGTAAGAGGTCAATATTACATGAAAGTTTAAATCTGTACACAGTACTTTCTATACGTTGAAAATACTCACCACACTTGTAACAATCATAATTTCTAAGATATAAGGCTTATGTCAGTTTTTGATTAATAAACAGCTGACCTTGAAGACCTCCATCCAACCCTTTGGCACCTCAGGGTGGGATGATAAAAAAAAACGACTCAAAATCAAGATCAAAATATAACATTTATATAAAAAATTATCTATCAAAAATAAATTAACGAAAATAAATAAACAGAAAAATTGTCATATCATGTCATGTGAAGTAAGTTAAGATAACAAGTAATGCACCAAGTTGGAAACCACCATCATTATAACGCTCTGAACAAACTGATAAACAAGATATGAATTATAAATGTCACATGCTCTGACTGCATCTTCTCATTGGTGGTGCTGTGGAAATAAAGGGAAATGGCGTTTAGAGGTTTTGATCAACATGCTTTGCAGATACACAGTATCAGGTTATCATTTGGTTATCGTACACCAAGCACGAAAGCTTTTTCACAGAGGTGGTATTTTCAAGGCCTTTGCATCCGCAACTCTGGCAACTCTTCATTTGTAATTTCACATTATTATTGATACGTAAAATACTTTATAATTATATTAACTTTTTTACTTTAAGTTCTTCTCTATTACTATTTAAAAACACTCATCAACAGTAGATTGAGAGCATTTTTTAAAACACGCATACATTATTAAATCCACCAAGTTACACCACAAACACACAGTACAGATATGCAAGCTTTCTCTGTCTCTGGGAAGTTTATATGTTCTTCAAAGGACTGCAGTCTTTTTACAAGGTAAGGAAGTTATTTTATACTGCTACTGCAGACCCTAGAAGGGAAGCAATGCTCATTAAAAGCTGAAAGCTTCTCTGCATACATTGCATACTCTGCGTCCATCCAGTATTCTAATTCTGAATCAAATATTTGGATTTCGGTCACCTTGAGGTGTTTATTATCTGGCACAGGATTTCATCAGTAAACAGAGGATTCAGATTTGGAAATTATGCTTTGCAGAATCTGAAGGTGACAAGCGACTTTTGCATACTTATTCCAAATCTAACAACAGGAACAGATTTCAGGAGAATGCCAGAACATCACCCGGCAGCGACTGGGAGATAATGTCCTTTAATGATGGTATTGGAGCGTATTGGAGTGAAAACAAATGCACGAGGGAGGACAAGCTCTCTTCCACCATCGTGGTCGTAGACTTTGAGACAGACTGTAATTAACAGCACTCTATCCTCCTCCGTGTTATTAGCTCAGCTGACCTTTGAATGCATCAGATCAGTGAAACAACACATCTGGTAACGCTACTCTGTTCGGGAAAAGGAGAGGTGAAGAGAATATTAAACAGAGACTGTCAATGAGAGGAAACTTCAGCAGTTATTGAGAGACAGTTGTTGCTGTTTCTTTGACATCAATACACAGATTTGGTTTGAACATGCATTCTTTTTTGATTTATTATTAATCCTCGCTTTTAACCCCAGTAAAAGGTTTCAGACAAAATGTTTTACAGATTCATCACCAAACATGGAAGCTTGCTTGCCAGTGGAAAAAACAATAAAATCGCCATCCATAAGTCACATTTTTAGGTTATTATCTCAGATTTTCTATTTAATCATTCAAAAAGTCAGTATTTTTTTTTCAATTTTCAGTTATTTTCTCATAAGTTTGAGTTGGGGACTTGAAATTTTGAAATAATAACCTAAAATTTAGACTAGAATGGATGGCAAAAAGTTTGTTTTTTTTCATAACTAAAGTCTTTATAATAATGACCCATGCTGATAAGACAGTAGGATTCTTTCCTTTAACCAACGTGTGTATAATGAGAATATTTCCAGCCCTCTCAAAGCAGGATGATGGCAGGCACATAGCTTTGAGTTCAAGTTGATTCAAGGGTCTGGAAACCACCCTTATTTTACATTTAACTGAATCTTAAACTTTTTCTTTGGAAAATCTCTTTTCATTCACTGCTCTTCTCCTGTGCCGGCGACCTTGTAATCACATCAGCATGTCAGCATTGGCCTGTGTGCAAAGTTTAAAATGCATGCAGTTAAAAAAGGAAAAGATGGACCAGACAAGCTTAAACAGCATAGCCTGCAGGAGATTTATTAAAGAAATCCCTCACACACTGGCATGCCGTTTCAGAACTGTCTTGAGCAAAACCCCAGCTGGGAAGCTGTCCAAATACCTCCACTGAACTTAGATTAGTCCTGAAGTCTCAGTCTAAATCACAATAGCATTTCCTGTAGCTTACTCGGGCTCCTTTAATGGTTTTGCCACTTTGAATTTTCTGACCCTCACAGGAAACTTTTTTTTCCCACTTCTTTGTAGAAATTGCTTTATCAAAACCACGCTGTTCATCACAGAGGAAGAAATCAATAAGGCAGGGCAATGCCAGACTGAATGAGACAAAATATTGACTTTCACACACACACACGCTTTGCTCCCTCAGGCAAATCCAAACACAAAATACAGTAGAAAACAGAATCTGTTACACTAAATGGAAACTCTGGTTTAATTATAAAGAAGAGAGGATGCTTACTTATACTTGGAGATTTCTTTTCATTACATTTTTTCCTAATGACTGGTAACAGCTGGAGAAGACAGCTAAAATGATGATAGACTGCGGGCAAGCAGAATGGAGCATTTGGTTTGTCAAGCATTTGGCATTCATCTACTTTTCAAGCACAACTGTCCAAACTTGGTGCAATTTGTGATTTAGCTTCAAGGATTTTAACAGCTGGTGTCACATTCCTAATGTATATATTCTTTATGCTACATCGAAAAATGTTCAGATTTGTTCAGCAGGTCTTGGTAATGGTGCTAATTAAGTTTTTATGACTTCCACGGTTTGTCATTGAACTGACCCAGAGCTGAAGTGCTACAGTGAAGCCCACGTCTGACAGTTAAGCCCTTAACCTCAGAGGCTCAGCCACCCTTTAAACCTCAACCTGACTTTTATTTTCCACAGCTGATTAAAAGACATTTACAGCTTGGCTCCTTTTGCCAGCTGACTGCGGCTTGGTACTGGAGAAATTTGTTTTATCTCCTCCTGTCTCAGCTGGGCCCCTGCTGTGCTGGTGAATGCAGCTGAAATACAAAGCATCTAAGAGAGATGTCAAGCAAAACTCTGACAGCTCAAGCAAAAACAGGATCCCTGCATGCAAACTCTCTACAACTAGCTTATGCTTTCATGCCATCCTTTTCCTGACCCACCATTTTACTCACAGCACGACAGATTTACAGACAGATTAAAAAATCACGCGATTTTACTATTAGCAGGAACACACATCTGTATTATGTGAAGTTGGTAAAATATCATAATGTGGATGCGGTTAAGCTGTAATTGTAAAACCCCAGGCTGCTGTACAATGATTTGTGAAAGTTTAATCTTTAAGTATACCCGCTGATCAGATATTAAAGCAAAAGAGCTTGGAGTGATATTTTCATGTGCAAATCTTGTGTGCCATTGCCTTATCCACAGTGTTCTGGAGCATGTAGAAGAATGAAATCATCCTTTTCTAAAACCTCTCCAAAGTAGGACTACACAACCTACATACTGCGCTTAGGGAAAAAAAAAAAAGAAAGCAAAAAGAGGAGGAAGAAGCTGAGTTTTAAATATGCTGCAGAAGCTCGGTGTATGGAGGTGCAGATATCAGAGCTGTTGCCACACTGGGTTCTACACCAACTTGCTGCTATTCTTACACATAGTAGAAAGTAGAAACCTGGATGGTTAGGTTGTTTTGCTACTTACTGAAAATCACAATGTAAAGATCAGTTTTAAGGTTTTTATTGTGTTTTTATTTATTAAACTTATCCTAAAGTCCACCTACGAGCTACCGCAGTTTTGCTTGTTGGCATGTAGCGTTTGCTCAGTTGTTACTGTCAAGGTCGTGATGACAAAAGAGCTGTTTCCATGACAACCAAGTGAAATCCATCTGTTGAGGAAGGCTTAGATTTGTGGTTTAAAAATCCCTGGATAAAGCCACAAAGTGGAAAGTGTGTCAAAGTGTGTCAGATTTTGGACCCTGTTTCCAAAAAAACTTTCGCCTTTGATGTAAAGGTACTTACACCCTCTGTTCCCTGACTTAAAGGGTGTGCCGTGCATGATGTTGTATTACCATCTAAAGTTCTTTGAGGGCCTTTGTGCTTACGAGGAATATTTTTATGTTAAAAATGGATCCCATCACAGATTGGCTGTAAAAAAAAGGAAACTCTCCGTGAGAAGCCTCACTGGAAACCTTCCAGCATTTTCAGCAGGAAGGTTTCCAGTTCAAAAAATCAATACTTAATATGGCAAAGTTAGTGACTATAATGAATATTGTAGAGCCTTTAACAAGACATCGTAAGTTAATAATGTGACCATGTTATAGCTGGTTTAAATATACTCACCTTTTCCAGGATGCATTGAGAGAGACTATTTTCTTGTAGCTGAGTCAAGGAGTAACTGCTAAATAATTGATACTATGACTGTGTAAGCATGAATCAAATATAAAGATAAATATTTAAATGTGTGGTTATTTTGTAAATTATTAGAACCAGTTAGCATGGTTATATCCTCGGGAATCACTCTCATAACCTTCTTCCTGTGTCTTTATTTCTTTCTATATCTCCTCTCACTCTCCCGACCCCACCATTAATCATATCTGACCCGTGAACCTCTGTGGAAAGGATGTCAGTCCCAGTGGGCTGACACAGCTGAAGATAGCACACGCACAAACACCAGGAAATCCTCAGCTCTGTTTTATTTATTCAAGCCTCCCACTCATTTCTCTGCAAAAGATAAGTGCAGGGAATGGGGGGTTGA
>VUQG01010308.1:4649-17465 GCA_015106755.1 Etia nguti | reverse complement strand
AAAAAGGGACCCCCCCCCCCCCCCATGGCATTACACACACACATGCAAGCTTAAAAACACAATTACCATTAACATCTGACCTTGCACATTCCCCAGCATGAATTTTAAACAAGCTTTCTCTTTACCAAGGCCTAAATGACCCCTAAATACCTTCCAAAATTATTCATCATGGTGTCGTATAACAATTACCTCAAGCTTAAAAATAGGATCGGTTCCTTATGCTGATTTTGTCAGAATATTGATCATAACTGTCAAATTCTTCAGCTGCATGTCAGGCATTGTTGAAATGAAAAAAGATCACAGAACCAAAGGGGGGGGGGGGGCATTCATATACACCAATCAGAACAGAAAAAAATAGTTTAAAGAATACCTTATTTATATTAATATTCATGAGTCTGTAAGGATATTTTGATGGTGTGGGATTATGGCTTAACAAATAGCAATAGCTATAGATAAAATATATATAAGTACAACCACGCCAATACCAGCACCTTGGCGACGGGTTGACATTTACCATGTTTTGACAGAAGGAAGCAAATCCCATCTAACTGAGGGATGCTTGTCAGCCCTCTAACCATCAAACCGATGTCAGGAGAAAATTGCCTACCAGCCATAGTCTGCTCTTCCTCCAGCAGCACAAGCACATCTGCAGATATAGGCACAAGCCACTTATTCAGCGTGTGTATTGTAGATCAAAGAAGCAAATGCACAATGCACGGTTGAAAGATGTCAACTAATGACAACAGCTCAAAAGTGGATTTGAAGCTCCCAGACCTTTGCTAAAAGACTAAATTGATGATCCTGGCTAACTAAAGCTGTTGTCTTCTCTCAGCTTAGTGGGTGATACATTACATCAGTCATGCACGCATGCATGGAGAAAGAAATGTTATACCAAAAGGATGCTGAATCAGCAGGAGGTCCATATCTGGTCAAATTGTTGTACTGTATTCTGAATTCAAATGGCATGCACAGGAAAACAGCATGGATTATTCCCTAGTCTCCTTCATATCTATTATTACCAAGGCAGAGAAAGCATCACATATCACTTTATTTTCTGAGGAAAGGGGCTTACAGAGATTTAAAAGGCATAAAGCAAGACTGGCAGCAAAAAAAACAAAAAACAAAAAAAACCCACAGAAATACATATGGGTTTAATGGAGATGCACAACATATTAAAATGAAAATGATATCTAATTTATTAGGATTTCCTGTATCCAGAAAAAAAAAAAATCCAGTAAATAAACTCAGATTATGTCAAAAGAAATGAAACAGTGACACTGTGTGGTTGTAAAGAGGAACTAGTACTGGAAGAGAGTAATCGACTCAATTATAAAAGTTTTGAAATTTTTTAATTTACTTGAGATAAACTGAAAAGGTATTATCAGCATAGTAAAGTCAGTCATTAGTCATTTTTGCATATGCATAAAGTGATAAGCTAAGGTGTAAACTGGAATTAACTGCTGTACTGATGGGCAAGTACATGGATATGCTGAATGTGAAATTCTGGGCCCCTATTAGTGCTTTCTTCTGTGTTATTTTTGTCTTGTATAAACATCGTTTAAATTGAAATCTTTTATCACCTAAAACCGGTGTTCTTTCAATATAGCTGTAAGTTTCCGGCTGAGAAAATGTTCACTAATGTTTTGCAGACATGGATAACAAATTTTGCATAACTGTGTTGTGAAAAGTATTCATCCAGCGTGACACTTTTGCGTGACTTTCTAACAAGTCACTTTCTTGCAGCTAGTGCATGTTAGTAACTAATGGGTCATATGCCTGAAATGATTAGTCTTAATAAGTAAATAATGATTTATGAGTCATTGCCAACAAATTGTAGAATAATCAATAATATCTGGTGACATTGTTAGTATGTGTATCTTGCCTTTTCCAGAAGATAAATGATTCCTGGTGATTTTTTTTAACATAGGACAGCCCATTTTTTAAGTGAATATAATTAATATTTAAATCATTAGCCATTTATAGATGAACTCTTAATACAATCACTGTTACGACTCATCGGGCCCTTAAAATTGGAAAGGTTTCAGTGAATATTCTGCAAATGTACTCTCATTTTAATGCTGATACAGGATACACACATACACGTTTCATGTTTTTTTTATTATTATAAGTTACACTGATATTTTTTTATAAATGGCAAGAGAAAAAGATGTGCATTCACTTGAGAGGTAGAAACAGTTTACTAATATGCCACAGGTTCAGGTGTAAGACAATATGCTGAATATGAGCTGTCAAATCAACTGTTGAGGGGTGTGTCGGCAGATCCAATCACAAACTATTAGTGCAGAACTAAGAAACACTTAAATAATTGCTTAAATTATGGTTTACCTCACAAGTTATGGGTCACTTATTTTGGAAATATAGCCTTTTATAGGGGATTAATAATTTTAAACTCCCAACGTGGTGAGTCAGTTTGACAGCATCTGAGCATTTATTTTGTCCCAAAGTGTTACAAAAAGTCACTTTTCTCCGAGTATAACCAGCTGCAACATATCAGTCTTGGTTTGTTTTATAAATGTGGATTAAAGTAAGTCGGCTGGACGAATCCGCTGGACATGAAGGGATGCAGGAGCCCTCCAGTGGTTGAAAGCGGAACACCACCCGCTGCGTGGAAGATCACATTTCCAGAGGTGAAGTTGGAGAAAGTTTGGTGGAAGCTGGCAGAGCTCGACCCACACGTGGCTGGGTTCGGACTTACATTAATAAGGGAGTTGGAGCCGGGCTGCAAGGTGCTGTCCGCCCCGGGGTTCTGCTTTTTCCACTTGGTCCTCCGGTTCTGGAACCAGATTTTCACCTGGGTTTCGGTCAGACTTAGTGACAGGGCCAGGTTTAGTCTCTCGCACACAGACAAGTACCGAGTTGCGCGGAACTTGTTTTCTAGGGCCACAAGCTGTTCGTAGGTGAACGCTGTTCTGGCTCGCCGTGGTTTGGCACAGGCCTGGTCCGGGCGCCGTCGCTTGTGCGTTGAGTGGTCTTGCAAGGTGACCGCTGACTCCCCGTCTCCACTGTCCTGTTCCCCGGTCAGACAGCGCTCCGTGTCCGCCGGTGGGGAGAGCAGAATGGGGTCTACAACAACGTCGGGATGCCTGGAGAGTGCAGATTGTTCATCTCCTGCATCTTCTCCTATGAGAAAAAAGAAAAAAAGAAAAGTCAGCTCACATCCTGAAAGTCCCAGCAGCAAACCCAGTGAAGACTTACCCAATTCAAATGTTATTTATTTTCCTCTAAAAATTGAGTTGAGCTGAAGTTGTGAGGTGTTAGTTGACAAAGTATGAGAGGAAACCGGAGTTTTCCTTGCTCGGGTAAAAGTAGGTGACTGATTTTTGAGGTGGTTTTCAAGACTGAGCTGTATTTTTATAGAGGTACTTTATTTGATTTTAGAGAAAAACGGTGACATTCAAGTGAGTCTGTTATTTAAACAATTGGGTCCAATGAGTGGATTTAACTCCGTGGTGCTGAAGGACAGTTCCTGGCAGGACAGACATCACGTGTAACCTGATTAGGAAATGTGTGTTCCTTGTGGAGTGATTTTCCTCTTTGTTCCGTGTGAACTGCAGTTTACCAAACATAGAAGGCCTAGGAGTTGACATCTGTAAAGCGTTTGATTAGGATCCTGGGGTCGCTGGAGCGGAACAAAGCATAGATTCTGAGGAGGGGAAGATTTGGTCACTAATCCTTAAATAATTTATAAACCACACAGAGCCTCAAATGTCATGTTGCGGAAAGAAATCCCGTCTAAATCCAGCTTCGCCACCTCAGCCATGACGTGCTAATGGAGTTTCATATTTGTGGGTGGATCGATAAATGTCATCTATTTAAAGGGAAGTTTTAATCGAACGATATTTAGGATCAGACATGGATGGGGTGTGAAGTTTGTACCTGCAAGGTGCTGGAGGGAGATATGCAGGATGCAGTAATGGGATATCGATCAAAGCGCGCAGAGGCATCCTCAATGGGACGATTTAAACAATTATCTAGCCTGCCTGTCCCAATGCCAATCACATACTGGGGCTCTGGGAGCAAGCCTTTGTGGCTTCCTTGAAAGGAAACGCAGCCTTGGAAATTAAGGGAAGGTCATAGAGGGATGACAATAAATCTGAGAGATAGCGCCTCACTTTCTGGTATTTGGTCTCGACTCAGGGAAAATAAAACTTTTATTGTAAGTATTTCAAATATTTAACTTTTTTCATACGTTCTCATTTTAAAGTGTTCAGACGTCTCATCTAGGCATTCAGTTATAAATATGCATAATATATGCCTTTTTGAAGTAATTTACAGATCCAAACACACAAACAACGATATATTTAATGAAAAGATCAGAGCCAAGCTATAAGGTGTGTGTTTAAATAATAAAATTGAGGCGTTTTATCTACCTGCTTCTGTGCGCTCGAGTCTGGAGTCTCCACCTGCAGTGCTGTCCGACTCCAAAGTTGTTCTCTCCGCGTTTGGCGCACGTAACAACTTCTCCTTGATGATGGAAAGTTCATTTACCTTCTTACTGTTGAATTTGTTCGGATCCAATATGTCAACTATAGAAAAGGAAATCTTATGACTGGACGTCATTGTCACTTCTTCAGCTGAGGCATCCTTTACGCAGAAAGACTCTTGGAGATAGATCTGCTCATGTGCTCGATTACGCGCCCAGAGAGGAACTTCTCAGTCTTCCCTTTGTTTTCAAACTTCATCAGACCGTGTTCTGTGGCGATGATCACCTCTTAGTGTTGTGTTCACTCCTCTGCTTCAGTCTGTCAGTCTCGCACAGTGACCGGAGCGCAGTCTTTAAAGCGTCTATCCCCCCACCCGTCTCCAAACCAGACACGTGACACAAACACTATTAGCGTTTCACACGACCCCCTAATGGGCTCAAAGTATTCGCCGATAATCACCCATATCATTAAATTCCGCAATTCGCGACCTGAAAGTAAATTGTGCACAGATGGCACTTGATCCATATCAGAGATCGCCCCGTCTCCCCAAATTAGACTTTCTCTCTCTCGTTCTCTCCTTTTTTTGTAGACATCACTAGGACGGGGACTTTCGTGTATCTTTTAGCAGAAATCAGGGGTTTTCAGAGTCTGCCTGTAAACAGGTAGCTGTTTATTTGCTGCCACTGAAATTGTAGGCTTGTAAAGTAGCCAGATTATATTTAGATGTTGACTAAATATTTAGGATTACACTGATAATGATTATTTACAAGTATTATGACAATAATGTCACTTCTAACACATTAGATTTGGCTTAAAATATTGCACACACAAAAAAGGCATCTCTGATGGCAGTTTAAACCCTTCCCTCTAGAATGTTTGCCTATTTATAATGCCAGATGTCTTCTGATATTAACTCTTTCATCTTATCTTTCATGAACTTAGTCTTACTAGCCTTAGTCTCAGTATTTTTAAGAGCCCTCAACATTAGATTCCTGTGGACTGCAAGAAATGTATACATTTTAAGGGGAGAAGATAAAGCCTCGAATGACAAAGTTTGTTCTTTATTGACATTTGAAGATGTAAAATTTACTTGCATAAAAGAGGAGATTAATCAAAGACATAATTCATGAGGATTCGCTAATCTATATGCTGCATTCAAAGCTAAATTGCAGGCACAGTATAAATGCGGCTGATTTTTTTTCTTACCTCGTGCAATCGATTTATATTCACAGTCAATCGGATCCATAGTGCTTGCAATTAGTATTCAATAAAAAGTGACACGAGGTTGTTTGGAGCTTGATGCCTGCTGATGGCTAAAATGGTGAAACCAGCACCAGATCAATATTCTCAGCAGGTGTCCAATACAGATAAAACCTGATGGGTAACAGACAGTTATTTTGGATACTGGGAAGCCAAACTAGTAAGTGAAACTGCACAGATCGACTTGCTCGAAACTTCTTTCAATCTTAGAATGATCTAAATTATTCTTAATACTTTATTTTGAGTTAATCCCCAGTCTGTTCCATGTTTTACTAGAAATAGACTAAGGAGTCATGACAAAAATGTACTTGTTTAATAAAAATGTAATGTAAATTTTTAAATCTAAGCCTGTGAGGTCCTTATGTTGCAAGTATGAGACAGAAGGCAGACAAGCAATATCTCTGTAATTCTGGCTAGCACTGCTGTAATGATTGTTAATGTCTTTGTTCTTTATTCTTTTGCAAAGTACCTCTTAACATTGGATTTGAAAGGTGCCATATAATTAAAAAAATTACTTACTTTCTTGCTCATGGGGGATCTACACGTGTTTGCGCACTGTTAAAGGCCCCCCTACACAGTTTCCTGTGTTACTTACACAGGTCAAGATGATTACTGTGTTACATGGGAGTTTTATTACTTTCCAGTCATAGTCTTCGGGATTGGCACGGTCTGTAGTTACATAGTCAAACATTTGTTAAAGCCACCACTACAGGGTGTCCGCATGTCAGCATTTACATGTGTATGGCACCTTGTACGGCCATTACTGTAGTCCCTCCATATGAATAGAGCCCAGTGCACACTGGAGGTTTACAACTTCCTACGTGAAAGCCCAGTGGCTGGACATCTGTTTGAGTGGGACAAAAGGGGCGAGCCTCGAGGACAAAGAAGCCCTCAGGTAGATTTCAGTGAGCGGGAACAGCAGCTGGTTCAGCTCCGAGTCTGTACAGGCCAGAAGGAGACTTCAAAGAGGAGGAGAATTCCTTGTCGAACACAGCGGGGAGCCAAAGAGACACACTTCCAACCAAGACCCCCCTCCAGGGTCGGTAAAGTTGTCACTTCGCAGGGAGGCTGCCCCAAGTCTGCTAAACATCAGATAATTTGTCTAAATGGCAGGAGCCACATTATGAGCTCCAGTTCTACTCGCACACTATAGTGTCTATTGTTTTCTCAAAAGTCCACAGTCTCCCCAAATCTCCTGTAAAGTGGGACTCAAACAAAGGCTCAGCAAGTGTCTGGTTAACCTTTAAGGGCCTAGTATATCCTCTGCACCAGCTGCCAAAAATTTTAACACACATTACTGAAGAATATAGTCATGGGCTTGCATGCTTTGGCACTAATGTTCATGTGGAGGGAGACAGTGGAAAGATGACAGAAAAAGAGTGTGGAAGAGTAAACGAGAAAGATCCAAAACAAAAAAGGAAATAGCAAAAGAAAGGAAACTAACAAATGTGAAATTAAGAACATGAAATTTTGATTTGATATCTGTTAGCGTAGCTGTATAAGATCATCATGCAGTAATTCATTTATAGACAGAAAAAAGGTTGAATGCTCTTCTTTGTTGCTTCATGCCAGTGTTTCTGACATATAACCTTTCAGTTATATTTTTAACTTACTTTTGATGTTGAGTCGTTTTGGCATCTTATTCCCAGATCGTGTAGGCCTTTTCTGAACTGAATTAAAGAAGATTCTTTCAAATCAACAATAATGGGATTTCATGTTTTATGAATGTTAACGCAAAGGTTTTTCGGTGAGTCCATTCAACATTTTAGAATAAAAAAGCATTCACCTTCTAAGGAGTTACTTAGTACAGTTGAGTGCAATCACCATTTATATAAAGTTTTTGAGTAAATCAAGTTTTTATAGTGCGCAGTGTTTCACTGAAATAAAAAACCTAATTAGATTTTTTAAAACCAACATAATAGAGTGACGTTTCATTGTTTTGATTGTAAACTAAACTAAACTGACCAAACTGGAAGTTTTGTCTGTTAAATTAAGCACACAATGGTCTGACAGTTTTATAAATAACAAAAAGTGTAAGAAGTCAACAGCTCCTAAGAGGAAATACATGAAACATAAAGAACACCTGCCTGCTGTCAATCAACTTTTGAGTGCATTTAACATACACATTAGTAGTTTTAATCATTTTTCAGGAGTTATCTCAAAGCATTCACTGCGTTTGCAGACCATTGGCACTCTTGTGTGTTAGTGTATGTCAATACAGTATAATTTTCCTAAATGGGCATAAAGCTTCACCTTTTTCACCTTTTTTTGCCAGCTCTTCTGTGTGCACCGCATGCCTGTGGATGCTACAACCAGCCAGGCCTCCTTTCAGTTAGCCCTCTGTGTTTGTGTGACTCTCTGACAACAAGGTCAGTGGCATTGCCCAGTAATTGTCCTAACGGCCTGTATACCTGTTGGGTGGAGGCGAGTAATGAGAGTTTTTCATTACAGGCGGGACGGGTGAGTGCGCCTGGCAGATGCTGACAGGCAGCAGATGTGTAAAGTTGGGGGTGATTTGTAAAGGGGTCAACTGCCTCGCAGAGGAGATGGAGGGCGATGTGGGATGAGGGTAAATTATGCTGAGGGACACTGTCAGTCATACCACACCACTGTCACAACAAGGTAAAGGTCAGTTCATACATTGGTGTTGTCAGCTAGCGTCGCAGAATAGTGTAGTCGGGTCAGGAAAGTGTGCAAACTTTGTACCAAATAATGACTGGAGGGTGTAGTTGAAAGGGTAGCCATTTTACCCATATCTGTTGCCCTTTTGTGTTTTTAGTTTTTCCCTTTCCTCCTGTCTTCCATGTTTTTCTGCCTCTTTCTTCAACTTTAGTGTTAGTCCTAATGTTGCAGGTCAGTTATCTGTCTTTTGGTTACTTCTTATTTTACTTTGAAAGGATAGTTTTCACATGTATTTTGTGATTTTACTTCCTCTGTTTGTTCCTTCCCTTGCTTCTATTCTTTTCTGCCCTGCCTTAATTGTTTCCACTTGTGCCTTCTTCCCGCCTGTGTCTCACTTACCAGTCAACCGCCTGTGCATACACATATAGTCTTGTCTTTCCCACTGTTTATCATCATATGACCCTGTGCCTGCTCTCTTTGTTTGTTTGTTTTATTTCTGTTGTCACTTTTGCTGCAGAATGTGATGAGCAGTCTGTCTTTTGTTTCATTCACACAGTTTATTTGCCTGTATTTGGTTCTCAGTTTGACACACAGCTGGCTAACTTATATTTAAACTGTGTGAGGACACTGCAGCAACCAGGGGAAACCCACAAAGGCACAAAGACATCCACACACAAAGACCACATCCAACCTGGAGATTGTAACCATGGACATTGTAAAACATGGATATAACTCTTAGGTCTGTGAAGCCAGCGTGGAAGAGTTAAAGTTGCATTCTCTTTAAATGTCAGCAGGGGGCGACTTCTCTAGTTAAAGAAAGTCTACCTGTTCTGCTGAACTTAAGATGCTTCAGCAAACACTTTCCTGGTGAGTTCATGCACTCATGCTGAATGAAATATAAAGTTTTGTAAATTATGGTCATTATTTGAGGATTATAGACACTATGCTCACTTACAGACACCTTGTCAATAGCAAATCGTTAGCCAGTGAGCGTGGGGTATTCCCAGTTTCATGTTCAGATTCACTTCTTGTTCATCATGTCAACTTTCAAACACCAAAATGGTGACAGCGGAAACGTTCGGCTGGAGGTTTCATTTCATGGCTTCGCCAATGGGTGGAATCACGATCCATCGAATACTTGGAATTTAAAAATGTTTCCTGTAAAAAAGCAGTGCTGACCACTGTTCTCTTCACTGTGGAAGAATTTAATCCCAGGTTTGTGTCCAGAGCTTTTACAAGTTGGAAAGCTTCAGGAAATGCAGCAGCTAGCCCACCAATCACAGTGAAAAGCTGAAATCAGCACATCAAAGTGCACCTGCAGTGTTCGATTTGAGACAAAACTACCTTGTCAAATGTATTACATGTTGTACTAATAGAGCTATCTGAATTTATCTGAATTCGTCCAGGTGTCTGAGGACGGATTGTAGAGGAAAGTTTGTGTGCTTTATAGGTATACATTTATGAAAATCATGATTGTGGCTCATGAGAGAGATGAGAGAGATTAGAGCTCTTGATCTCAATTCTATTCTTTAACCTCAGTCACACGGTAACTGGATAACAACATTAAACACTTATGTCATACTAGTAAAAACACTTAGAAATGAAATGCAAATACCAAAGACTGCTTGGTGTAAATGTGGTTACATAGCAGCATTTTGTCATTTGTACAAAGCCAGGTTGGCTTAATCTATTGTCCCTGCTGGGCTATAGATTATATGGAGTGCAAATTAGTCTACATAGGTATTTTGGCTAGCATCTCTTGTCCACACAAAAAATGCAATTGCAGTCCAGGAAGGTGAATGTTGTGGTGAGCAGAGGAGAGTGTGCACAATTAGAAAGACCAAGAGGATACAGGCAGAAAGAGCTGCAGCTGCCTGTTTTCCACAAGGCTGAGGCCTGCTAGTAATGGCTCTGGCATCTGCACAGAGTGCACTGTCACTCAACACAAGCATTGATTAGCCATTGTTCTGAGAAGGTCACATCATAATTCATTAACAATAATTAGTCCCGCAGTGCCACCTGCACTCCTTCTCTCGATTGCCCTGTTAAATTACGAGCAACCATCACGGTTCACGCGTGGAACAATGAAGATATATCTGCAACGTAAAGGCAAGAGCTATTAGTTACATTATTTAAATGGACCCGTTTAAACCTGGGGAGCTGTCTTTATGAAGGGCAATTAGGCACTAACCATAATTGATAATTCACGCTAATTACAATTAGGAAATATAAATAGTGGGTGTAGGATTAATCATCATTGCAGTTAAGCAGGGAGCAGCCACGGTGCAGGGTGGGTAGGTGTGATGGAAAGTGGTGGATTACACTCCATTCATCTCCATCTAGGGCAGAAACAGATTGTGTTTGTCCCTTTATATTTTTCCATTGACCATTATCTCTGTTTTGTTTCTGTGCCCTTGCTAAATAGTTCATGAGGTTGTGAAACTGTGAGTGTGTAGTTAGTGAACTGCAGAATGAGCGCAGTGGCCGTGTAATGGCAGATGTGACTGGAAGGACTGGTGCAGTCCCATGTCCAAAATGAGTTTTCAATTTCAGCCTATTTTTAGCATTGTGTGTTTATAGAAAATTTAAATTCTCAACATGCATTTCCCTCAATAACTCAAAAATGGAGTTGGCCATTGCCTGGGTTCCTTTACGAAGCCACTCATGTTGTATTTGCAACAAACCAGGTCACTTCCTAGATTACATTTTCTTCAAATCCTCTAGTCAAATAAAGGTTTCCCAAGGTCACCTCATCTGACCTTTGAGCTTGATTCCTCAGCTGCAATGATGAAGATGCATGTCGTAAGCCACATTAACACAAACAGCTGTTGACCACAAACTCATAACACAGTTAGATCTAACCTATTTCCCCTTGTTAAGAAATTCAGGCTTTTGTCTTATTGATGTGCACTGGTAAGCTTAAACTATACTGCAATCTGTGGGTAGAGAAAATACCGGTTTGAAGATGGCAGCTTGTGTTTTGCAAATTAAACAAAACTGATAAAGCAGCGTACTCTTTGCCTTTGTCTTTGGTCTGAGGAAGGCACAACAGTCTGATTTAAATACAAATACCAAGCTGTCTTAGCTGAGCAAACAAACGAACAGCAACTGGCCTCTCTGGTAGGTATGTAGGCATGTTGACTCAGATGTGCCCCCATTAGACTTTATTGCCTTATTCACAAGGGATTTGAATTAATCATTGGTGTTTGTATGTGTGTGTGAGAAAGAGAGAGAGAGGGAAAGAAAAGAGGAAGACGCTGCTTTATTCTGTGCAATTATATGCAGAATTTAGCCTGCTTCATGCATATGGACTACACAACGAAGGGGGGGGGGTTCTTTTGGTAAGTGATTTATGATAATGAAGACCAAATTCTACATTGTAATCGTCTGCCATCTTTCATCTGTCCCGAGGTCAGAGATATTTTCCAATCAAGGTGTTTGACTGAACTGAGTGGAAAAAACTTGCATTTGGCCCTTATTTTTTATAAAGAAAATGTTCTGAAAATCTTGCACAAAATAAAAATTCTTTTTTAGATCCACGGTCTGCAAATGGGGCCCTACATCGTGAGGCCCCCACTGTCGCTGGCAGCCGGTGGTAATTGCTACAGTGAGAGCTGGATCAGTGGAGCCGCTCTAATCAATAAAGTCTTCATCAACCATTTCCCCTGATGATTCTCCCTCATTTCTCCCTTAATTGTTCTTTTTCATCAAACAAGGTCTGTGCCGTGAGCATGTGTGTGCGTCTTTGTATGTTTGTGTGCTCCCAGGAGTTTGTGCTGCGGTCTTCCCTCTCAATGGACTGTGGCTAACAGATTGCTAATGGAAGCTGAGCTGCAAACAGCAAAGGGAACCTTTGCCTCTCATAACTAGACTGTGACCTCCATGGGAGGAGGATTACTGTTGATCCAGCTTCCCTAGAGCAGCTTCACTGCTGACACTGAGCATGACCACTGACTCATACAAGGCCTTAAAAGTTTTGTGTTATATTTTAGCCATTCACATTAAACTCAAAGGTAGCCCTGATATATCTCGGATTTATTATAAGCCCATAAATGTAGTAATAAACTGCAGTCATAGGGTTTAATTAATGCTCTGGCACATATGAAATAGCAGTTAAGGACCAATTCCTACCTGCTAGAATGGATCTCTTTACCCTGTGTGCATTTTACATTACCCTGATAATATACCGGAAAATACTTTACTGTATGCTTTCATTTTCAGTGTAGAATTGCAGAGACTTCTGGACTTATTTTTCCACTTTAAGATACAAGCCTCTGATATCTCTGCTGCCAAGCAACTGAAACAATCAATACTGCCTTTCCTCATTAATTTTTTTCTACATACTATTTCTATAACCTACAAAGAGTTAAAGATATATATTTTTGTATTTTGTACTGACCCTTTACAGAAGCAGTTTAACTTAAGGAAAAAATATATATCATTTTGGCAAAAAAAAAAAAAAAAATTTTTTAAAGTTTTTTTTTTTTTA
>VUQG01010307.1:14808-42511 GCA_015106755.1 Etia nguti | reverse complement strand
GAAACAACTACCAAACAAAATGAGGGAGGCACTTCCCACACTTCTAACTTAACTCCTCACCACAGGGAGACACTTCCAGTGCCACAAGCCCATCTACTCACTACTCGAAGGAACCTCTCCAAAACCTAGTGACAAACATGTAGAGCGACAGGGGAAAAAACAACCCCACTCCTAGTTCATCCCCAGCTTATATAGCCTCAGAGAGGTGATTGCTGACTGGGCCCAGGTGGTAAACGAGGCCGATGAACAGCAGCTGGGTCCTGGGGAGAGAGAAGGGTGAGAGAGACAGAGGGGTAGGAGTGGCAGGAGAGGAGGAGGCGGAGAGAGCGGGCAAACACCCCACCCACACACTCCCACAGCCTCACAGGATGTAACAGGAATAAATGTAGAAACAGAACTGAATGAAGGCTTTAGGGTCATACATTAACTCTTATGGAGCAATAAAAATGTAAAATTGTTTGCAGGCAACAATAAAAATCAATAAATAAAGTTGTTTCTAAGAATCTATATTTGTTACTGCTTCTCACCGGGGAACAAAACATTTTTTGGTTGGTCATTAGGCGATGATTTCACACCTGCTGATCTTTAATCTGGATCAGATTAGCTTTGCAGTAAAAGTTGCCATGCGGATTCACCCCAGCTGCATCACATTTGCAGTATAAATGGTATAAAGGGTTAACTCTCAAGTTACCTGGATAGTTACTTTATAGCTCAGGCCTGTTCTGAAAAACACAAATAAATCTGTTTGGACTTCAGATCTCGCTGTGGGACTGATCCTTCATTCTGAGCAGGGGAGTCACATTTATGCTGCACTCTGGTGTCGCCTAAGCTGGGTGTAAAAGTGATGTTAATTTACCATCTATTATAACTACTCTATATAGTACATTATGACAACTACTGATTCAATTAAACTACTAACTTCATCCCTGAAAACTGGACATTGTGATGGTCTATCTGACCACATGACACTCCACTGCGCTCATTCATTACATACTGAAATATTGTATAAGCCCACAGTGTTGTGTGACCAGTCACTCTCTGCTGTTATTAACACAAATGCCAACACAGTCACCTCGACTCTTTTAACAGCTTATTGCTGGTCCCATGCAGGAGAACTGGTTCAATTAGCACTTCATTTTTTTCTGGACTGTACAAGAAAGTCTCTCCAAAGCCATTACAAAAGCATTTCTGACCACTTGGAAGCCATGTTGGTAATGATTGCTGTCAGTTGGGTGGCTCCTCCGTTCCAAGTATCCCTGGGCAAGATGCTGAACCCTGAGTTCTCCCTATATATTCATCAGATTCATCAGCTTGTGTGTGTGTGGATGTTAGATAAAAGCACTAAAACATAGAAAAACGTGAATGGGTGAATGAGGCTCATAGCAGAAAGCATTGTGAGTGCGCAAATGGACTACCAGTTATTTTGACTAGCATGTCTAAATGAATAAGGAGAGAGAAAAGATATCACCTTTATGGTCATGTGGACACAAAAAGTGCACGGCTAGACGCTACCGTGATGTCTGATTAAAATAAAAATACTAAAAAGTTTGTTGATTTGACCTTAAAGAAAGGTTTTAAAGGCTTTTTTACAAAAGTCACACACAGTTATGGCTTCATTCATGGCACAACAGAAAAGGACACAATACATCCCTATCCTCGGTGTAGCCTATATAGTTAAAATACAAAATATGAAATTGTAATAGGGTGTAATGCCCATCAAAATTAAAGTTATGTATTTACTGTATACAATTATTTAGAGGAAACTACAAAACAATCTAGTATAACAGGAAACATCTCATGCGTTGTTAGATTATACATTTGATTATCCTTAAGGTCCATAAAATGTTATGAAATGGGTTAAAAATGGCTGAGCTGGTGCAAAGAAGAATTAGAAACCTAAAGAATAATGCCAGCAGGGAAGGCGTTGTTTCACCTCACAGGGAAATGAAAGTGGGGGTTTATAACACCCCACTGGCATAAACGAAAGCAGATTAAAATCAGTAGAGGAAGATGGTGATAAAGAAGTGTGCCAGGGTGCACAGCAGTGTCCCAGATATCAGTGCAGGGTTAAGTGCAGGTGTTGGTCCTCAAAGCAAGATTTATGTTATAGAACCAGGTTAATAAAGGAAGCTGTGTATGGCTCAGGGTTCATGAAAGGACTGTGACATTAACTGTATTAATAGGGGGAAAAACCACTATAAACATAAGTGCTAAAAATGTATCCATATTTAAAGTTGCTTTGGAGTCTGTATTAATGTATTTGAGGTGGGAATGGCATCAAACTCTGAACAAAGCTAGGCTACTTGTTTCATGTTTAGCGTTCATGACAAACTCCAGATTCTTAATTAAACCAACAACATGGTGGCAGCTGAAATAAGTTAAAACATTGTTTCTACTAATCTGGTGAGCCTGATAAAGACAAATTAAAAAGGCAAGTTGTCCGATGTACCTAAATATGCTGTTATATGCCCCTCTATAAAGACTGTAAGATGGGCAATTTTTTTTAACACATCCAGCTGGATGGCTGCTTTGACTGCTAACACAGGCATCTGCTCTGCTTCACCTCAGCTAACTGGAGTCGGTGAACTGGACCTCTTTTATGTTTGTAGTGTTTATGGATTTTTGGAGCATTGTCAATGTAATTTCTGACAAACACAGTCTGCTGTGTGGTACTGCAGAAGCAGTCTAAGAAGCTCATGCTTCAGTTACATAGCATTATTACATAGCATTAATTAGCAAATACCTGTGTCTGCACATCGTTTAGCTAATAATGGATTATTTCTGTATTTCTGCTCCATAATCATGCAAATACAGTGACTTCATGCTCTAAAAAGCTAACATGGTAGCAGCCAAAATACTAAGGTTGAAGCTTCAAAATGAAGAGTCCAAAACCAGCGGGTTTATATACAGGCTATGATTAAAACAGTAACCTTTATTACTGAGAAATGCCAATCTAGGAGGGGCATTTCTATGTCCCAGGTAATTAGGAGCACTTAAATATAGTGAGCTTCAACCAATATGACCCCAGTAAACACACAGTAGACTTATAACCTTTAGCAGTCAAACAAAAACAATAGATGCCTGGAAAAAGTAGTGTTTATGGCAGAGCTGTTATATTGGATTGTATTAGAAGTGGCCAGAGAGTGTGCATTGCCTTTTTACTACCTTCACTTTGTGCTGTTGTCTTATCATTTCCAGCATCTCCTCTCCTGTCCTCTCCACCCATTACCAGATGTGACCTATCACATGTCCCATCTGTCTAATGCACCTCATATCTCCAACAGTGCCATCTCCTCAACAAAGTCCAGGCTTTCTCTTTCTCTCTCTCGGGCTGCACACATGCATGCAGTGACAACATTTGGTACTGATTACCTCTTCACTATCTGCTGTATCTTGGCTCTCTTACAGTCAGCTTCTTTCGGGCTATACACAACATCTGCCTCTGTCACCACACGTCTGTTCGCCACTATGATGCTGTACATCATCATCGTTGCACGTTAGAAAACAAAACTGATGCTGTGATCAGAGACGTGAAGATTAGTGGACGGCAGTAGGATGCAGTGTAGGTCACACAGTGCAGTGCGGTTGGCTTCTCTATTTATGAGGTTTTCTACCTAGATGGTGTTTTTGCTGTGAAGCTGACTGCATTATTTATTTATATGCTAAACTCAACCCCAGATTAGGACTGACCTACTTATCTTTTCGGATAGCAAAGCTTGCTGTTTTCCCCACAGTATCTTTCATCAGGCAGGCAAATTTCAGCATCTCTTCCTTCCACCCCTCTGTCTCCTTTCTTGACTGCCTTCTCATCCCTCTATTCTGCCTCTTCTTGTCCTCTCCTTGATATGCAGCCTGTCACAGTCACTTCTGTTGCTATGACGAGTCTGTTGGTGCGAAAACGGAGTATTGTGTTTTCCAGACCACCACAAAAGATAGAAAGATGAAGGCTGGGAAAATGGTGCTGGTGATGATGACGACGAGCAAGAGGAGAAATACAAAAGCAAAATGGGGCGAGGCGAGTCGGAGACAGCAGGAGGTGAAAGAAACAACAGGAGGAGGAAAAAAATGTTAAAAAGAAACAAGGTGGGGATGAGGTGCAAATGTGCGGAAGAAGTGTGAAGTGTGTTTGTGATTGTAAAGGTTAAAGATGAGATTCTAGTCGATCTGTCTGTAAAATCAGAGTGAGGAATCGGAATAACTGCTGTCTCCTTACTGACAAGGTGCTAATGAGCAAAGCATCAAACCTCACTGACTGAAGATGTGGAAGCATCTGCGCGAATGACGCTAATGCTGATAAACAGTTACACTATCCCAGCATCACTCGAACAATCAAACAATTCTTCACCGGACAAAGCTAAAGCAAACCCAGTGTGAGAAAAAAAAAAATCTTTGAATGACTTTTTGAGACTTGCTCCAAAAGTGAGTCAGTCCCAACAGATTTAAGCTACAGACATACTCGGGGAAAACAGTGGCTGGAGACTATGACACAACCAAAATTATGGTGACCAAAGTACAGTGCAGTGCCTTTAACGGTTACTTCAGGGACCGGTTGCAGTCAGTTGCCATCTTCAAAGTGTCTTTGGTGCATCAAGATGGTGACCATTGAATAAAAACAATTAAATGCAACCTGTTTCTAATAATACAGCAACTAACTGTGATGAACTGATCGAGGATGATAAATTTGTGGCTGTCCACAAACACAAGAATTCACATTAAACAGAAAACCTTGTTTTTATATAGGAATATAACCTTAATACAACCAGTTGACAACCAGTCGAGTCAAGTCTGAGTCCCCTGTTGTAATGAGACGAGTCAAACACACGTGACACAGATACATAACCTATGTATCACTGATTTTAACATTTTAGCAATCTCTCTGCATTCATAAGTTACACAGCAATTATTTGCAAACTTTTGACAGTCTAAGATTGATTACAGTCAGTCCAAGTCAGACTCCCGTTGCTTGGAGACAGGTTGCTAGGACTGAAAATAGTTGGTCACCAGCTGCTAAATCCTACTTGGAGTTTCTTGCAAAAAGTGAAAAAGTTCAATACAGTTGCAGAGCAACTACTGATATTTGCTAGTCACAAGGATGTTGGCAAACTATTTTTATTCTAGTGTGACTGAACCATTGTTTTGTGTTTTTAAGGCAATTATCTGCCAAATAATATGGCCTGTTGTGCAGGTAACTGTCCTCCAAGTCTGCCATGAAGTCTGCAGTTCAGTTCTGATAAATGAAATACTAGCATGTGATTTGTATGTTACTTCACACTAATTAGCAAGAATCCGTGTCTTTCAGTTGAAGCACCTTACTAACCAGGCTTGCTAGCTGATAACTTTGCAGTCTAATCTCTCTCAAATACAACCAGTTCTGGCTCACCCACTACACGCTGTGTAAGCATGTATTCAAGGAAGAAGAGAAGGAAAGGATGAAAGTAGTCACACATACTGTCCCCTTTTGTTGGTGGTGATTCGTCAGTTTGAACAGGGTTCATCTCAGAAATACCCTCACAATCACACTTTCAGGTTGTCATGGTAATCTTATATACTACATGTCGTTGTATATACGATTGAAAGAAATCTTGATATAATTTGCAAAATCGCCTGATATATGATGTCATCATGTTATCTAGCAACCAACTACCAACAGGCTAAAACGTCCCATCTTATAAAAGCATTGTTTCATTTTAATTTCACAACAGTAACACCTCATTTATATCCCCAGAAGATCACGCTGCAAATACAACCTCTTCTGTCCCACCCACACCAAAAAAAAACCAAACAAACATAAAATAAAATAAATTAGGCAATTGGCGAATTAAATGTCCATCTTTTATATACAGTCTTTAAGTTCACTGACACAGTGTATAGAGCTTATACAGTGCACACTCCACAAGCATTGTATTCCAGGGAGAAGAGGAGGAATAGGATAAAAGCAATCATTTCAGTGTTCATCTGAACAAAATATAACCCTACAATCTTAGTGGGGTTCTTTCTCACAGTCTTATTTTTCACACGTGTTAATCAGCAGTGTGAGTGTAAATAAGCATAGTCAGGGAAAGACAGGAGCTGTAGTGGTAAATATTTATTTAAAAATGTGAAGTGTGCCTGACGTCACCAAACTGCTGCACTGTAGTTTAAATGTAAGACTCCTGTAGAAGTCATATGTTCTGAAATCTTGCTTGTGCCTGCCCGGTTAGTCAGTCCTAACCTTTAATGCTGCAGTTCTGTGTCAGAAACTAAATGGTTTCTCTGTTAGAGATGACAATGCAGTTTCTCTCTTACAGGAATTAAAGAGCTTCCTAGAAAATGACGCTGCATATGCACCGTCACTCTCCTGCTGTCTGCATGCTCTTCTGTCCTTTGTTTCTGCCTTCAGCTGTGTGTGTTTGTTATGCATGTATGTGTGCGTGTGTGTAGAGTCTAGAGTTGTTAGGATATCTGAGACATTTCTGTCAGGTGCCTTTGTTGGAGAACAAAAAGAAGCTTCCTTTGTGGCCTTTTAAGATGACCACACATGTAAAATGCACACAATCCCATTCACACAAGCTCACGCAGCCCATCCAGACACAGAACACACACACCAATTGTTATAAATTGGAGTGGAACAGCAAGGTCACGTTTTTTTTGTGGGTGCTGTGACACCGTCCCCAGAAGATGATAAAACGACGAGAAAGAGGGGCAAGGCGATAAAAGGAGAAGAGGGGAGATCTTTCTTCGTAAACGATTATTTCTCCTTGACCCCAATTAGAAGAGCATGATCATAGGATTATTATTTTTTCTGTGGAAAAAGAAAAGATCCATTCTGCTCTGGGCATGGCTGAGGAGAGGACTGGGGAAAAAATATTTCACACCGGTGCAATAATAGCAAGATTCTTCAAGCGTCCTTCTGCATGACACTTGTGTGTGATGAATGTTAGTCTTTTTCTGGCAGCAAATTTTGACTGAATGGTTAATGTAAAACTGTAAATATAAGGGTCCAAATGGGGTTACAGACACTTCCAGTGTCATTTATGTATATATAAAAAAGATTCCCTGTTAAAGATAGAGATACAGCATGTCTCATTCATTCATACAAGCACTTTTTTCTCTACATTTAAGTGCTTTCTGTCTAAAATTCACACACATTCACACACTGATGAATGCATTGGGAGCAACTTTGGGGTTCAATATTTTGCCAAAAGATACTTTGGCATGCAGATAGGAACATCCAACCTTCCAATTAGTGGATGACCCGCTTCACCTCCTGAGTCAAGGCCAACCCAAAACAACACAGAAACCTGCCTGTTAGATTTGGCCATCTTATGATATCACTGATATAACTATTTGACAGGAAGCCACTGACGGACACAGACACCAGAAAAACAGGGTCACAAAAAAAGGCTTTAATACTCAGCAACAATGACTCCTTACACCAAATTTAATACAACTGTTGCCAGTCTTTCTAGATACCATCATGTTCCTGGCAGGTAAATGTGACTTTGTGGAAGAAGAGAAATCTTACTATATAATGAAGCTATCACTTTGCCTGGCAACCACCTAACAAGAGACTAAAATGATCTGTTTTTAGCCTGTTTATACACTTAAAACAACTTTTGACACCATCCTATAGTTTTCATTTCATGACAGTAGCATCTAATTTATATCCACAAAAGGCAGAATTACACATGAAATGTTGTACCATCATCATATTACCTAGCAACCCTCTACATGCACACAGATAAACCACTGGCTTTTAACCTTTGTTTCACTTCTTGCTTCTTACAGATCACACACACACCTGCTTCTGAATGCGTCTGACAGAAAACTTTCTTGCTGCTTCTAGTTTCATGTGGCCTTTCACTACATAGTCACTTAGTTAACCAACAGCAGAGGTGTAATAACAGATAGCTATCTGCACATCTGTCAGTTCCATTAATAGAAGCATATTGTTAATGACAATAAAAAGACTGATGGTTAATTTTAAGCTAAGTTCAGTATAGAGTGACACATTTACTGCTTTTTCTTATAGAGCTTCATGACTATAATTGTGACTCATGTTTCAAGAGTCACAATTAAACAAGACTAGACTGTAAAGTCATGCTAGCAGCAGGTAGCTACTAGCAATCCTTTGAGGAGCTTTGAGGTAAAGCATATTATTAGCATGCAAAGCTAACACACTGGTGGTAATACTTAGATTCGATGTCTTATTGGGCTGCAAATTTAATTGACTTTACAGGAAATGAATGTCTCTAGCATATTTGCAAATACAACTATTGAGATACTTTATTCTAAAGTAAAACGATTTTTAAAGAAGAAAAGCTGAGGTTAGCGGGGTATAAGCCAACATTTGGCTCAAGAGAGAGAAAAGCTCATTCCACAAAATCACTATTACAGAAGCTGATTCTAATATCAGCCTGGATGCCAGACTCACACTGATGCTTAGGAAACTTGTGCTTTAGCTTGAGCCCGAATAACCTTTAAACCAACCTGTTTCTTTATATTTTTGTCACACCCAATAGAAATTTTGAGATAGGCTTCTTAAAAAAGTGGTGTTATTCATCTTTTCAAAGGAGCAGGTGGGGAAAAGAGCTTCAGCTTTTGCTTTGTAGTGCTAAAATTTATTTTATATCTTTCTTTGCCGTGGCAGAGAGGTGTAGAAGATACAAATGCAAACTAAAAGCTACATTTTATATTTTTATTTGCCCCAAAAAGTATGGTGCTTTTTAATGCGCTCTATCTGCAAATAAATAGAAGAAACTGTTTTGATCCAAATATAACAGGGGTGCTCTGTCCACTGGCCCACCGTACTATAAAATATCTACTTGACAGAATACCTTAAAATGTAGTGCAGATATGCCTCTACAATATGAGTGAGAATGATTTTACTTTCTCCCTGAATTGTCCTCTGGGCCCTGCTGGAAAGAACCTTTCCAGTATACCTATAAAAGTATCTGAAAGCCTCATCTGTGTTTTGTGCTAGAACAATGTTAGCATGCTAAATGTTTAGCTAACATAGTGGTCTGTTTTCACTGTGAGCATGCTAAAATACTTCAGCTAGTATTTAGCTCTGAAACAATGGCTTGCCTAATTAAAGCCTCACAGAGCTCCTAGCATGGCCATGCTCTTTCAGGTTTTATGACCAGTGTTGATGTGGGATTGTAAATGAAAACTAAATTGCTGCACTAAAACACCTCCGCAGTTATGATGAGAAAATTCAGTTGAGATTGTACATCTCAACTGAATTCTTTGGGGGGTTTTTTTGGCTTGTAAAAAAAATATCAGCGTGACATCTACACATATTTTCTGCATTTACACCACAGAATTAAGAGCTCCGAATGAATATCTTTTAATATGATCCTGGTCACTGTGTTTCTTCCTCGCTCTGAATCTGTGCCTGCATGCGCGTGTGTGCGCGTGTGTTCGTTGCAATGGTTAAATGGGTGCCCACAACTTGGCAGAGCTCTGTTTAGACCTCGCTATGCATCTCAATGACTGCAGGGACACTGCAGAATGAGTCAAGCACTGTCAACACTGGAGAGAGCATTCAGTCTCTTCACCGGCTCTGGGTTTGAGTTTCTCAAGGCTTAGGCGTGTATGTGTGTTGAAATGTGTGTGTATGGGTGGAGGCGTAACAGAAAGAAATATTTTGCGAACCATCTTTCTGAATCATCTCATATGAAAGATGGCCTTTTAATCTGCAAGCATTTGAAACTTATGCTACTCTGCAAACAACGTCATCGTGGTACTGTGACCTCTGTTAGTCTGTGCCACTTTTGTTTTGGTAACCTGTGTGCCCGGTGTCATTAGGAGTAAATTATCTGTCTGCAAAAAAAATTGCACGGCTGCTCATATGGATTATTATAGGTGGGGGTGTAACAATATGCTATAAATGCCTCTTTGTGCTACTCAGGAACATCTATAACTTTAAACCATTCAGTCATGTTATATCGCTGCTTGGAATTCAAGCAGCTAGTAAGTAAAGTACCAGTGTTTGAACCATTAAAGGCTTCAATACAGTATTTCTTTTTTTATTTTAAAGCCTCACTTTGTAAATTTGTGCAAAATTACCACCCTTATTAGTGGGGCTTGTGGAAATAGATTTACAGGTGTGGTCAGAGGTTTGCATACACTCATCATGGACATGAATGTCTTGGTAATTTTGGGGTTTTAATTATTTCTTTGACCCGACTTTTAAACATAATCCACAAATTGTCAATAGGGTTGAGATCGGGGCTTTGGGAAAGCCATTCCAGAAGCTTAATGCTTTATTCATTCAGAAAAAAAGTTCTGATGTGTGTTTGGGATTATTATCCTTTTGGAACACCTAATTGTGTCCAACCTTCAACCATCTAACTGCTAATTTGAGATGACCTTGAAGAAGTCCTCCTTATTCATTATTTCATCTACTCTGTGCAATGTACAAGTATCACAAGTTGCCCCAGAGCGTGATGCTACCGTCACCATGCTTGACAGCTATTACAGTGTTCTTGCTGTAGGTTTCAAAGCCTCACATTTACTCACGAAAACATTCCTCAAAGAACAGTTTAAAGCAATCATTAACAGCCCAAAGATACCTCGAAGAGTGGATGTAAACGTCTGACCAGACCTGTACCTGAATTAAAACTATTTTTAAATGTTAATAGTTCAAAGGAAGTAACACGTAGTTAATACGGTGTGAGCATGCTATGGGCAGCTTTCTGATGTGCAAAGTTCCTGATGGTAAGGCTATTTAAAGTCTTCCTGCAGCTTGGAAACAACATATCTCATCTGGATTGCAGCTTTTTGTACCAAAATATATTGTGGCACAAGTAACACTCTTTCCCCGAGGTTTCTCTCGCTCTGTTGCAGTCTGACGTTAAGCTCCATTAGGCATTGCTCCAGCAGTACTGACCTCAGAGGCAGATTTTCTCCACTGAGGCACATTTCATCAAAATCCTGTGAAATGTTCAGCATTTCTACACTGAAACATATGTCATCATTACCGTGGTTTTATGTCCATCCACTGTCGTACACCAGTGCTATACAGGTCATAGTATAAAAAGTGGTGTTCCAATAACCAGTAAGGTGGCCATTCATTCCAGTGAAACTTTGCCATCTGGTGCAACCTCATGGGTTGTTCGATCAATCCTGCACCTGTATTTCAGATAAACTTTGACACAAGATGTTGTTATTCTTATTTAAAGTTAGAGAAAGTTTTTGAAGTTCATAGTTAAAAATCATTATAAAAGAGTTATAATGGATCTTGTTTGCAGCTCAGGATGACCTGTCAACTTTCTACAAAAAAGAAGGAAAAAAGTATTTTTGCAAGACTGCTAAAGGCTCCTTCAAGTTGCAGTGCCTCAACTGACAAACTGTGACTGCAGAATCCCGACAAAGGTTAAGAAAAGTGAAGTGCTTCACCTCTCTGTGTCAGAAAATAGTTTAAAGTACTGCTGCCAGCCTCTCAGTGGCTTCTATTTTCATCGGGTGTCTGATGACTATCCAGAGTGCAAATGAAACGCAGAAATTCTGAGCTTATTTACTGCTGTTGAAGTTTTTCATTATGTAAAGCACTTCAAATGGTCTTTGTGGTTTTTGAAATGTGCTTCACAAGTAAACTCGCTGTGCCTGTTGGTAAAGCTAGCAATTTTAAATCCTGCTGGCTTGGCTAGACTGACCACTTGTCATTACCCTGCTTCTTGAAAGATACTTGATCTCATCAAGCCAATTCATAGCCTGGGAAAAGACACAGCTGTGACTCATTGTTGCAAAAAAGGTATAATATAGACAAACGTACAATTTAATCCAGCAAACAAAACCGTGAACTTAAACCATGGCAAGCTGCTCTTTTTTTCCTGAGAAAAGTGAGCAAAACACGAAGTCACAATACAAGTGGTGAGCTTGACTCAGTTGAATTCACAATAGAAGTGAAGACAAGCTGACTACTGCCTGGTTGTCATCGACGTGGCCGTGGTTGACTTGGCAACCAAATCTCCGTGGGATTGTTGGAGAGAAACGGACCGACGGTTATTAAGATCTTTTTAACTGTTGCATCTATTTGTCTGCATGTCAGCGCTGATTATGTTTCTGTGTGTTTACGTGGGCGTCTATGTGTGTTTCTCACAGAAAAAATATTGTTTCCGAGCAGCAAAATTGGTGCACAGGAATGTAAATAAAAGCTGCATTTAGGTCAAAAGGTAAAAGCAGAATTCAGTGAAGAAGTGACGCCAAGGGTCTTCTGAGTTTTTCTGTGGAAAAGCGTCTTTTTCTGCATATTGTCGTCATCATTCAGTGGGTGCGAAACTCTGCTTGTTGTTTTACTGAAAGCTTGAAGGACACTGCAACATGACAGCAGTGCAGCTGTCCATATTAGTTCCTGTGCCTCCTCCTCCGCCACCTCCACCTCTCCTCCTCCTTCTTTTCCTTGCCTGGCTGCTTATCATACGCGTTTCTCTCTTCCCATCCTCCTCAACACTGTCATCCTCCTCCTCCTCCTCTCACTTTTTTTCTCCCTCTCTCTTGACTCATCATCCTTGTCCTCCCTTCCTCTAACGTCCTTCTCCGTTTATTTGAGATACAGGACCCCAGGGACTAGAGGCTGCAGTAAAACAAGTCTGATGGATTCAATATGTCCTGATAAAAGTCCTTGACCAAAATCTTAACAATATAGAGGAAACCTGGCATGAACCTGAAGTCTAGTGGAGCATATAGGATCGTTTCTGTCAGTGTTAAAGGGAAGAGTTTCTCTACGATTCACACTTCTGCCAAAGTGCCATCAAACTCACAGTTCAGAAAAATAAAATAATTCTAAGCTTGCGACAAGGTTAGGTACTGTATCTGTATGTACATGTGGGGGTGGTATGGGTGGACCTCTGTGATGTCACGGAGTGAGCGTCCGTGAGGAGGCTGTGTCAGTGAGGTTGTAAATGTTTGATGGGGTTTGATCTAACCATCTGTCCACTACTGCTGGCAAAGAGAAAGAGAGCTACAGAGAGACCGGGTTAAAATAAGCATACAGTGAACAGAGAATAGAATAACATGGAATGAAATAACACTAGCATGCTAAGCAAGATTACTACGATGGACCACTTATCTTTTAATGCACGACTCCTGTACATTTGATCTAAATTTCATTGGACAGGCATCACGATTAAGGGTGTTTAATGGCAGGCCTTTAATGTTTGAATGGTATGAATGAATCTATATACAGTTTGATGAATTTAATCAGAAACAAAAATGTGTCATCTGTCTTGCTGTACACCACCACAAAGGATTGTAAACCAAACAATCAGTTTCAGCTTTAATTCAAGGTATTTTTAGAGCCTCACAATTAAATAGACAAATTAATAAAACTTAAAATAAAAGGATCTAGAACCCATGGACATCAGCAAATGCTGCATTTCTTTCCGTGAGATGCTCTGCTAGCCACCTTCAGCTGCTGCTTGTTTGTGGGCCTCTGTACCTTCAGGTTTTGTCTTCAGTAACTGGAAAGCATGCTTTAATGAAATGAGATCGAGGGACTGACTTTGGTTTTGAGGAATTTCCCATTTCTTTGCCTTCAGAAACTCTTGGGCTGCTTTTTGCAGTATGTTTATCCATTTACACCGTGAAGCGCTGTCCAATCAGTTTTGCATCTGACTAAATTTGAGCAGAGAGTATAGCTCTGAAAATTTCAGAATTTATCCTGTTACTTATGTCACATAGTCACATCATTATTAAGCATTCTGTAACATTAGGTTAATTGGTGATTTTAAATTGCCCACAGGTGTGAATGTGAGTGTAAACAGGTTGTCTGTTTCTCTGTTTTAGCCCTGCAACAAGGTGGCAACCTGTCCAGGGTGTACCCTCACGTCCTATGGTAGCTGGGATTGGCTCCGGCGCACCCACGACCCTGAATTGGATAAGTGGAGGAAAACGGATGGATGGATGGCTGAGATGGTCACCACACCAAAGAGAACATTTGCGTGCTCTCTTCCTCAATCCAAATATCAACTGGAATGGCTGACAGTTCTCTGCACTACGAGGTCGACCTGGGGATTTTTTTTCTTGTGGGCATTTCCTGTCTCATTTAAGTTTACAACAGCTTACAGGATCAGCTTTCAGCATGATGCCGGACTTTTTGCAAAATGTTATTGTAATGTTTTTGCTGCAGCGATGGAGCTGCTGAAGCATGCTTCAACTACATTATGAGGGTCCACTATCTGCAAAAAAAGGAATCAGACACCTGTTACAAATATATCAAAGTTAACTTCACAGCATACACAATAAAATACACAACATTTCTATTGCAAACGGATGACCATGCACTTGTAAATTAGCAATAAGATATTTCCCATCATTCTGGGAAATCCTGTAAAAACATTAACAGGTCACCTGAGAAACATGAAGTTTTTACAGTCTTCAGTAATTAACATGCATTTCTGGACATAACCCAGTGATGTCTGAAGCCTAATTCTGGACAGGAATCTTTGTTATAATATTTGCACACAAAACATTCATTTTGTGTTTGTTCAGTTGTACATGACTCTTATTTTGCTTCTATGACCATTTAATGAATAAATGACATGAATAAAAGAGAAAAGTGAAACCTACCGGTGGTGTTTGAGTGTATTTATTTTACTGTTCGCTGTGTGTAAAGCACTTAATTGTTTTTGAATGGGACTGTGCAAATAGATTTTATTGCTGTAAAGATGAAGAAAGAGACTTTGACATTTACTCTCCATTTATTCGTTTGATCTGCTTTAAAATGCCTTTCAGAGGGCAGAATTAAGCCTGATTAATGAATCTGCTGCTGGTTCGCTGTGGAATTTTGTGTGAGGAAAGCGCGTGATGATTAATGTATGTTTACACAGAGCGCATGCTGCATGTTAATGAGCGTGTTTGTTGAATGCATGATACAGATATGCATCAGTGCACACAAAATGCTTTGTGTGCATACATGCAGAGACAACCCGTTGCACCCCACCCAGCAGTCACGTTGCTGTGTGCCTCCATCACCCCATAGACTGGTGAGTAGTGTGATCATGTGTGTTTTAACTACCAGCGGGTTAGATTGTGTCAATAAACACAACAGATCCTGGGGGTAAGCTGAAGGGTTTGGGGCTGGGGGGGAGCTTTCAATCGCTTTACTAAAGGGCCCTGTCTTGTACTTTTGCTCACTCTAAAGGTCATCAAGATTTCTCATTGATAATAATGCTAACACAGCTCATAAAGCAATCATCAACCAGGCGTATCAAAAAGGATTAATTAGATCCTGTAAACTCCCGTGACCTTGTGTGGATCTGTGACCTTTATTTTCCAGTAGCCTTCCCTCAGATCATTTAGAAAACTACTCAGTCTTGAGATATTTTCAGAGATCAGCATTTTCATAGCACATTAAAAAAAAAAAAATCTTAGGGCATATCATGTTATATAACTTTGCCCTTGTATCGTCCAGCTAGCTAAATACATACAGGCTTGACCCTTATAATGGACTAAACCAGAAAGCTATTAACTTCTTTTATTTCAGCTAGGGCTCCTGGTGGCGAGCAGTTCAAAATGTACTTGTACCAAGTTTGAGAAACACCTGAGGTGAACCAGAATGAGGTTTCAGCACGTTATGACTTAGGGAGTTCACCTCAGTTAGTTTTTGGCTGACAGAGCTACAAGGTCTAAGGGGACTGCGGCAGGGACAGAAACATCTGGAGGAGTAATTAAGATAGAACAATCTGGCTGTCAGAATATAAATCTTCGACGAGGAGGAATCACTTATTCCTTCCAAAGCTCGCAACTCCCACTGATTCTTGATATTAGAAAAGCATGCCAAATGAACCTGATAATACCCATCGCACTGAATTTTCTCAGCAGGGTTGCAACAACCACAACATGTATTTGTGAATTTACACAATCGGTGCTTTAAACAGGGGATTGAACAAATGGGGGCATATCAAACTTAAACTGATATACAGATAAATTCTATCATGAAACAGAGGGACAACTTTATTTAATAAAATAAAATAAAAAATACCCAAACCACATCAATAAGAAAAGAAGAGGATATTTTTTGTCTACCTAGACCTTGACTTATTTATCAGTTAGCCAATGTGGAATTTAAAACTGTATCATAAAAATAGTTTACTGGCAAACTGGTCCTGACTCTGTTATGCTGTCAGCGATACAACATATGCGGCCGAGTGTGCTTCATAAAATATGTGGTGAGAAGCAAAGTCTTTGTTTCATGTTGGTAAATGTAAATAACCTAATGTGCACCTCCTCCGGCCTGCAGGGCATCTTTATAGAGCTGCACAACGTGGCTAACAGTGTTGCATATATACTAATGCTGTTTTGGTTGCTGTTTTTTCAGGGGCAAATATATTTATGCTTTAGGTTTTCACACTTCTTTGCACATTCCCTGATGTCCATTTTAATAGTTTCAGCAATATTACAGGAATTTGCTGACATGCTACGGTTGAAGGCATGGTTTTTATTATTAAAAACCATACCTTCTTAAAGTAGCTGGAAAGAGGAATCGACAGTATTGAACTGACCAATCACAGTAATTGCAGGCTGTGTGGATGCAACACGTAGTTACATTTAAGGCTATGCCACAATGTTTCAGAAGGGTTTGCAGTTATGATGTAGCACAAATCCCCAGTAAGATTGCATTAGTAAGGAGATCTGGTGTAAAAAAAAAAAGCTTTTCGAATAGAGGTAGAGCCAAAAAGTAGCTTGTTCTTCATCTTCTTCAGAGAAAATAACAATCTTTAGCACAATATAAGTAATAAAAATTGTAGCTTTACTAAAAGCCATGAGGTAAAATATAGAGGGGGCTACATAATTCAAAATTGAATTGAAATTGAGATGAACAAGGTATGCTGATCTAACCCTGACTTTAAATGTACCCTTTCGATTTTTGTTGAAAGACAGCATCTCATCATCCTTGGAGATTTCCCTCTCCGGATGAATTCCCCATTTTTACGTGTCAGTCCCTAAGCTGTGCAGCAAGAAAAGCCCCTGTCGTTTTGCATTCGGCACGCTATATTTGGTGAAATACAGTAATTTGCATTGGAATTTGGACATTGCATATTTACATGGAATTATGGTCACAGTTATTTTTCTGTTTTTGTGAAATCAAAGACAGAAACAAAAAGGTTTCCTTCAATCAAACCATTAAATAATGTGAAAAGCCTCCTGGGTGTTTCAAAACACCTAATTAATGTCTACAAGTGATAGACTTTGATAGTTCAAAGCAATGCAAAGTGAAATGGCTGGCACTTTGCATGCTTGTGGCGTAAGGTTCAGCCTTTAGGAGCGTGTGCCAGAAATTCCTTAATTCTCAGTTCGCAGTTGAGTAAACTAAGATTCGGGGGGATTACAGAGTTGCTGGAGGGAGTAACATGTAGTCCTGTCTGGAAACCTTCAGCTGGTAGGGTTCACATTATTCGCACACGCTTTTCGCTACATCTGCCGTCTGACACACATCACAGTACATCACAGTGTCCTCGGAGGTACAGCTGTGTCGACTGATAACAGACTCTTGAAGCTCCACCTCCGAGTGATCTGAAAATACTATGAGCCAAATTATCTCTTCTTGTGCATCCTCCTCCCAACTGGAAGCTCACACTTGCTCACAGTTGCTTTTCCATCACATTGAAGGACATTGCATTGACATGTACTTAAAGTAACCTTACCCAGCACTAACTAGAAACACTAGCGTGACAGTAACATTAAGCTGAATTTTTGCTGTAAAAGGAAATGATTGATGTGTGACTTGCCTTTAGTCCCTAAAGTGTGACTGTTTAACTATACATACAGGTTCAAATATCTACATACGCTGGCTTAAATCTTTGGCTTGTTAACTTTTCATTAGTGATCATGGTTGTTTCTCTTTATGAAAAGGAAATGTTTGACAGCGCTCACTGGACTGACCAATACTCAGATCAATGAGAAAGTCCAAGGAACTCAGTGAAGATCTAAGGAGAGCTGTAGATTTAATCAAGTTGGGAAGGTCTCCGAGCCATATCTAAACAACTTCAGATTCCAAGATCAACAGTTCAGAGTTATTGAGATGTGTCACCATTTTGCTAAAGTCTGGACGAAAACACAAGCTGTCGCCCGCAGATGAAAGGAAATTTATTAGGATACTCAGGAGCAACTCAAGAACCACAAAGCCTGTCACGAACTGGAAACTGCTGGAACACCGTCCAGAGTAAAGTGAGTTTACATCATCAAGGACTGAGAGGGCGCCAACCAAGAAAGAAACCATCCATCCATCTTCTTCTGTTTACCCGGGGCCAGGATAAGCAGGGTAGCAGCCTAAGCAGAGAAGCCCAGGCCTCCCTCGCCCCAACCACCTCCTCCAGCTTGTCCGGGGATCACCAAGCCTCCCCCCAGGCCAGCCAAGAGATATAATCTCTCCTGGGTCTGCCCCAGGGCCTCCTCCCGGTGGGACATGCCCAGAACACCTCACCCAGGAGGCGCCCAGGAGGCATCCTTGTCAGATGCCTGAACCACCTCAAATGGCTCCTTTCAATGTGAAGGAGAAGACTTCTCTACTATGAGCCCCTGTCGGATGGCTGAACTATCTCTAAGGGAGAGGCCAGCCACCCTTTGTAGAAAGCTCATTTCCGCCACTTGTATCCGCGATCTCATTCTTTCGGTCACCACGCAAAGCACATCACCATAGGTGAGGGTGGAGATAGAGATCGACTGGCTTCGCTTTTACGCTCAGCTCTCTCTTTATCACGCCAGACCGGTGCAGCTTCCTAGCATCCATAGCGCCAATCCGTCTGTCGAATTCCCGCTTTCCTCTTCCCTCACTTGTGAACAAGACTCCGAGATACTTAAACTCTTCCACTTGGGGCAGTAACCCGTCCCTGACTCAGAGTGGGGACTCCACCCTTTTCTGGTTGAGGACCATGGCCTCAGACTTGGAGGTGTTGATTCTCATTCCCGCCGCTTCATACTTGGCTGCGAACTGCTCCAGTGTGGTTTGCAGCACTGGAACGGTTCACTGTGCTCCAAAATTTACACCTTCAAGCTAGACTGAAATTTGCAGCTGCCAACATGGGTGAGCCACAGACAAGGCATGTTCACATGAGGCAAAGACTGAAGCTATTTGGCTGCAATGACAAGAAGTATGTTTGGAAGAGAAAAGGTGAGGTTTTCAAATGGATGGAATAACGAAGGAGGAGATCTACCTTCAAATTCTTACCTTCATTTCAAATCAACAGCTAGAAGGTGGAACATTAAGCTTGTGGAATGGCCTTCCCAAAGCCCCGACCTCAACCCTGTTGAAAATTTGTGGATTAACAGCCGGGTCCATGTCAGGAAACCATCCAGTTTAAATGAACTCTACTAATACTTTAAAGGTTACCAAATTAATCAAATATCAGTTGGGATGTATGTATACATTTGAGTCTGTATGTATACTTCTGACACTGTGTGGATTAGAGAAATCCAAAAAAACGTCAAAATTGTGCACTGTGGAAAAAGAACAGTTCCAAGAAATCATTAAAAGCCCAAAATTACCATGACTTTTATGCCAATGATAAGTGTCTGTAAACTTCTGACCACAACTGTAAACACACATAAACTATGAAAAAGAGCACCTCATACCCACAAGTCCAAGAAAAAAAGCACACAACATAAACACACATGCATCTGCGACTTTCAGAGCTTTAAGGAGAACTTTCCATTATTGATGAGGCCACATGCTTTGTACCTTTATTGAGGCATAGGGAGTCTCAGGTCTGCTTGACTCAGCATTTCTCTGTCCATTGCTTTTTCTTTCAGCCTCTGTCAGCACAGTGAGTGTGTGTTGGTAAATCATCTGTTGAGAAACACACAAAAGGGAAAACTAGAAAGACAAACACAGACGATAAAGCCCACGTAGACAGACTAAACAAGAGACACAAGTTGGTGAACAACTAACAGGTCAGTGGATCTTTATAATCCCGTTTTGTAGGTCAATAGCAATTTTCAGACTCCTGAATGAAAATGAAATGTTACTGGTGGCAAACATCAGGTTTTGCTGTTGACCTCACAGCTGAAGGACTGCAGTCATAGCGGAGGCAGAGCCACCAATTTGTCCTTCAGCTGTGGCTTCAGCTCTGCTGATATGACAAAATGCTGGCAAGCAGCTGGTTAAGAGTGTCAGCCTCCTGGGCATTATTTATAGTGTGAGGCTTGGGAATTTTTAAGAACTATGATGTCTGCTGCTTGGCAGTTTAAAAATTTAAATAAAAATAATTCGTAATTGTGGCAAAATGGCTACAAAGAAACAACTGGCGACATTAGTAGGTTTAAACTGAATTCAAACAATATGAGACTCAAGTTAATTCCTAATCAGCCGTTTATCACCAGTAATTAAAACACCCCACCATCATAAAAGAAGCTTTACATCAGGCTATGTTAAAGTGGCCATAGATAACTAGTCTCAATCATCATTTTAGCAACCGGGTTACGCTTGCCCTTGCACCTGTCCACTGCCAGCCATTTCATTTTGTACAAATCCAGCCAACTTTTCCAAGTTTGGGTCATTTTTCCATCTGACCAGATGCAGTTTTCTGCACCATCTCATTTTGTTTATGTGCTAAAAGAGAAAACATTTCCTTGTAAGTAAAACTGATTCTGAAGTACGATTTTGCTAACTCATCTACACAAGACATTTTGTAGAGGTCATAGCAGCCGTGGCAGTTTGTCCTGAAACAACTCTAATTTCTAAATTTTGACTTTCTTCTCAAAATGATCAATAATATGTTTTTATCTTAATGTGGCCCTAATACATCACATCACACATGTTAAAGAGAACTAAAAATGTTGGATTTCGTTGTTTTGTTTTTTTTATTTGAAGCTGGCCACCACTTCCACCCAGTGACTGTTTTTGTGGCTCCTTCCAGCCTGTCACACAGCCAGACTCCTCGGCCATGGAGAAGTGCCCAGAAGGTAAATGAAACCACTCTGGCTTTAGAGGCAGAGGTCCTCAATTGATTTCAGACCCACGTCTGTGCACATTCTTTAATTACACATTTACACACACACGCACACACACACACACACACAGAACCTTTGGCTAATGAATGGGTTTGAAATGTTTCTTCTGTTGCTTCATAAGGAAAATAGGATAACGTGAAAATAAGCAGAATTAGACTCCTTTTTATGTCACGAACCGTGAATGAATGAGCAAGTTGCCCAAATTTGACATCACCATGGCAACAACAAATTCACAAATTGCATGCTGCCACACATACTACAGAAACGACTCAACATACGGGGATGTACTGTAGTGAAAGATATAAAGACGGACAAACACAACTGCACTTTTGTACATCCTAGACCCACTTGGCCCAAGACACTATGTTCAATCCCTGTTTGAATAGAGGCTAAAATCTTTATGACCCTTTTTTCACAGTGATGTGTGCTGTTCACATCTGATTACCACCAGGGCAATAACGGATAATCCACCGCTACTAATTTTCTACAACAGTTATTCTAATTGTTCCTGTTTGCTCTCTGACTTTGGTGCCTCTCCAAATAAAATAATTGTTTTCACTCCTGAAATTATACAGCAAATTAAAAACTATTTTTTTCATTTCCTGCGTTAGTTTTTTCTTTATCAATATGGAAAGCTGCATAATTATCACATAAAACTCGGGAGTGAAATTGCAGATTTCTCAGTTTTTGCTCTGAAAAATGTTGAAATTTGAAATTTCTTTCAACACACTTAACCGCTTATTTGCGCAGTGTACACATGCAGTGCGTACACATGCACATGCACACGCATGCACATGCACACTGACCCTCACATCACAGGCCCCCAGCTGCTGCTCTGTTGTAATTTATTATCCCTTCTGTGCCCAGTGGAGTCATGAAATCAGCCTGGCCTTTGTGACACACACACACACTTACATGGATGCACACACACACACACACACACACACACACACACACACACAGTCCATGTGTCTTTTTCAAACAGTCATCTCAGCCCGCTACCCAGAAAGACCTCTTCGGCTTAATTAGTATAGGGTCCCCAGGGAGCGCACAACAGGGGAAAATACACTGGATGGATGAAGGAAGGATGAAGGGTCTGAGGCTGTCAGGCAAAAAAAGAAAAAACATTGAGGAGATGAGCTTTTCTGTTATATAAAAAGTGGAGCAAGTTGGGTTTTTTTCAGCTTATATTTAAAGTGAGATTGTTAGTGATTATAAATATTACCCATAGATCAATGAGAAACTTCCCATCCATACCCCAAGGTCCTTTGCATCCCAAAACTACCCACACGGTTTTCTTTCTCAGCCACATGCACAATCCAAATGAATATTTTATAGGACCCGAACACAACTCTACAATAGCACACCATGAGGCTTTGTTACGCTGGTCAACACTACACATGTAAACATCTACATAATTTACACAAATACAATCGCTGTCAAAGTCAAAATTCTCTATTGTCCATGTGTAAACTTGGGAATACAGAATTTATTTATTTTTTTAGGATTATTGTCTACTATGCGCTTTTGGGTTTGGCTGCAGAATTTTCTACCAAAAATCAAAACAGCAGGAAATTGTTGAAATGAGATTTTAAGAAATTAAACATCAAATATGGTGAACTTGTGTGCATTTGCTCTCAGGCACCTCTGTGCACGCTTATAAATGCACACTTGACTCACAAACACACACACATGCGCGGGTACACTCTGGGAGGAATTGCACCATAATTATGCCTTAGGTAGAGGTGATTAATTTTTTAATGGATTCAATGTTTTATTCATAGTACCTATCCACTCTTGAATATGGCAGAGCGCACAGAAAACCGATGCCAGAAAGTGAATACTTGATAAAACTGGCTATTAGCAAGTTCGTACAGTAGATAAATTACACATCTCGGTAGCTTTGATAACAGTCGAATTTCAGGCTGAAACTGTAGATTTGCAGTAGGTCTTATAAATAGTTTCATAAATATGTAATTTACTTCCCCTTCTGCCCTGTGCTGTTTTTAGGGTTGTTCTGGGCATGAAGAATTTGGAACAAAAAAATGTATCGTTGTGACAGACAGCGAAAGACGGAGAAAAGGGACAGTAGGAGGAGAGGGTGTTGTCTCCTGAGTGAGGCCAGCAGGAACGGTTATTCTGTCCTAGAAATCCATTTACAGAACCAAGCACTCTGCCTAATCATCTGCCCCACTGTGAAAGGAATACTGTGTCCTATACGCAAGAAGGGCCATAAAACTGGATCACATTTAGATTTTTCAATATTAGTCCTTCCTCCTGCTGATTTTCTCCCCCCAGTGTATGAAGAAGATTTCTTTTGAGCAGTTTTGTTTGCAGACCAGAATGGAGATTGAAGAATGATGAAAAAGGGAAACGGAGGTCGCGTGTATAATGATAGAAATTTAAGATAAAAGTGTTAGGATGGAGCTACTGTGGACACCATACTCTAATTTAAAAAAGCAGTAGGGGTAAAATGTTTATTTTATTATGTTTAGACAGTCATGGGGCTTAATTATATTTCGGAGAATATAAAAAGAGGATTTAATTGTGCAACGTAAATTAAATATGAATATTTCTGATGCAGAACATGAACAAAAAGTAATATTTGGCATTGTTTCCATGATTGTTTTATCCAGAAGCCACAGATCTTTAGGTAAGAACCATCTCCTACTGAAACAAATTGAATTCCTTATGCTCTACTCTACTCTTTACTCACACTAGTGTAGAGCATGAGGAGTGCCAAAGCTGGATCACATTTATGATTTTTAAAAAAAACATTATTCCTTCCTCCCGCTGTTTTTCGCCCTCCAGTGTATGAAGATTTCCCTTGAACAGTTTTGTTTGCGAAACAGAACAGAGATTTTAAAAAAATGAGGAGAAGAAATGCAAATGATGATAGAAATTCGTGATACAAGTGTTAGGCTGCAGTTAAGTAGAACCGCTGCTCCTCCATGGTAAACCCCCCCCCAAAAAAACAGTTGAGGTGGTCCGGGCATCTGACCAGGATCCCTCCTGGATGCATCATATGTGAGGGTTTTTTGGACATGTCCAAGTGGGAAGAGGCCCCCGGACATACTGTGTTTTGGCTGGCTGGGGAACACCTTGGAGTTCCCCCAGAAGAGCTGCAGGAAGTAGCTGGGTGAGGGAAGTCTGGGGATCTTGGCTTAACTGTCCCCACAACCAGATCAAGTGGCAGAGGATAGATTGATGGATTTCTTATTGCAATATTGTCTTATTTGTACACATCTACAGGTATTTGCACAGCTCATGCCGAACTCCAAGCAGAATGTGAATGGTCACATTATCAGGCATCTGCAGTCTATTCTCTTAATCTGATTGCTTTAATCCGGTCACTCCTTAACCCTGCCAATACCTGCTCCATGGCCTGCTCATCCTTCCTGTGTATATTAAATAATGCAGGAGACTACATGTCCCCTAATTTATCGCTCTCTCCCAGCTGGATTTGAAGTGACAGATTTATGACATTGCCATTTGCGGCTTGCGTGTAATGTTGCCAGTTGAGGGTCAGTGAGACTGACAGAGTCAAAGCTGTTTGATGACCTCTCTGTGATAATGACCATACAAGAGAGAAGGACACAGGAGGACAGGGAAACAGATAAAAGGAGAGGAGGGTATTGGTGTGGGTGGGTGATGAAGGAAAAAAGGTGGTTGGACGGTCATCTGACAGAGTAAAACAGACACAGCCACAACTCTTAAATGGGCTACATGTGATATCCTAGAAAAAACTGGGACAGATTAATATTGCTATGACGAATCAAATCAATTCTAGATGTCAGTTAATACTGTACATGGAGAAAATTGCTTTTTTAGATCAAAAGAGGAAATCTTTTCTTGAGGGCTTTCTTACTGACTTTGAGATTATAAGATTGTCTCCTCTCTAATTTCTCTCGATTAAATGAGGACACAAGCAGGCTTATCCAACCTTATGTTAGCATAAACACTAACCTGGCTTTGTGCAAAGGTAAAAACACAAGCACCTACCTTTATTTCTTAAGGATGCTTTATCCCACAGGCTTCAAAACTGTTAGGGCCTGGTGCAGAACATACTATGTCTCTCTCACCCACACTATAAGTGCAAAAATGATGTACAGCATCTTCATTCCAGCTTCTGATCACTACAATGGACTATGACCGCAGTCAGAGGTAAAAGTAATATATTACCTAGCATGCCCGTCGTTCATCAAAACTTCTTAGAAAAGGTGCCAAATGATTTAAATAATCAACCAAAACAAAATGATTTGAAGCTAAAATGGAATTGGTACCCTGCTTCTTGCCCTGTCTTGACCCTGAATTGGATAAGCCAAAGAGAATGGATGGATAGAGGGATGGATGGATTTAATGAATAAAGCATTTTACTACATACATGAAGTGAGGCTTTGGTTCACAAGATAGAACCATAGCTGACACTTATAATCTGCCTACTTTAATACAATACAATGGATTTGTGTATTTTGTGTAATATACAAAGGATAATAGTTTGTCATTTCTAGACTGTGCTGTGCACACTAACAAGGATAAATGCCTTAACATTTAAGTTCACTGGAAGCCCACAAACACAAATCAGTAGTTTTAACTTTCACCACCCTCCAGAACACAAACTTGGGGTGATCAGGACCCTGCCATACTTGACAGAAAATGTTCCCTCTAAGGCAGAAGGGAGGCAAAAGGATACGTGTAAAGAAAGTGTACTTCAGACCCAGCCACACCCTCAGACAAAAACCGGTTCATCCGAAAAACAAAACTCCCAAACAAAAACTAAGCAACATAGTGTATGCCGTGCCGTGCAGTGAGGAGTGACAGATGGTTTAAAATAGGAGTAAAAGAGGCCATCTGTGTCCACTGTGGACGACCATCATCGAAGGAGGTGGTGGCTTACGACAGGTGCCTCAACCCTGACTCACATCAGGTGACCTCAACAGGTCACATGATAGGGTGGGGCAAGGTCTCACAGTGGTTTCACCTGAAACCTCTGGTGGTAATGACCCACGCCTTTTTTCACACCTTGGCTCATGTGATGACGTACGTGATTAATAGTGTGTCAACGACCACCTCCTGAGCAACATTAGGGTTTAAATGCCTGGGACTCGCCACCTTTTGGTTTTTGAACTGAAGAAGCCTTTTGGATGAAAGGTGAAATGGGTTTAAGAAACTTAAAGCTTTCTTTCTGGCTCTTGTTTTTCTGTAATGTAGACGGGACAATTTGATAGTCATGATGCTTTTTTTGCTAAGTGATCTGCTTCCTGGTTGTCACTACATATTTAACTGTATGATTACATGACAGCTGCTTTTGATTTTGGATTGAATAGGCTGTTTTCCCATAATAAAACCTATTGTAAGACAGTGTGAGTACAAATGTAACACAGATAGGAGATATTATATTAACCAGCTTTTCTTTTGGTATACAACATAACTCCTTGTCTAACAAGGAGACATCTTATCCACAATTCTTTTGAATCTTTATGTTGATGATGTGTCAAAGAATATGAGAGCCTGTAAATTTAGTGAACCATATCATGTATGCAGATGATCTTGTGGTCTTCAGTCCTAGTAGTGCTTGTCTCCAGCAGCTACTTCACTTATGTTCTGCGTATTACTTGCAATGCCTGTAAGAGCGATATGATTTCTAGATTCTGTATAGATTAAGGAGGAAATCTAACTCGGATTTCCAAAGTTTACATTGTCAGATAATAATCTTACTGTCAGTAATGAGATAAAATATCCTGCAGATCTTTCTGCAGATCAAATAACGATATCTATAGGCTTGTCAGTTAATGTATGCTCAAGCGAAGATCCTCTTATGCAAATTTAAGCATGTACAGAATGAGTGAATATTTCTTTATTTAGAGCATACTGTACACCTCTGTATACAGAACACCTGTGGATAAACTACAGGAAAGCGAGCTGCATGTAGCTTATAATGATGCCATGAGGTTGTTACCGAAGAGACCAAAATGGCCAGTGAGATGCTTGTAACTGCTGGAATCAGTATATTTAAAGCTTTATTAAGAAATCTCACATTCAGGTTCAACACGCCTGAGAATGAGATCACTGGGCTAAATGGATATCAGGTTTGGCAAAACACGTTATCAGTCTTTACTGGAGGCACTCCTCTAGTCTCTTTGTGGGTGTATTTCCTTCTGGTGTTTTCTTTCTATGGACAATGAGTGTTGAATAAAGATTGACTGATTGGGAAACATTGAAAAGAGGAGTCTCTACCCACATGACAAAAAAGATAATGCTGAAAAAAAACTGCAGGGTGCAGTGGCCAGTGTGAAGAAGACGAGATTTGCATTTAAGTTATGCATGAAAAGGAACACCAAAACAACAAAAACTACCACAAAGAAATGATAGCATACCTCCTTGTTCCATCTCCACACAACAAACGAGCCTGGGATCAAAAAGCTCGAGCCAAGGATGCGCTTTTACTGAAGCTTTGGGGGGGGGGGCTTCTCATTTTTCTCACGACCTGATATAGGCTGCATCGTGAAAAGACAGGACCGCGGGAGGAGGGTTTTTTTCTGCCCTGAGTGGGCAGGCACTTAAGCACGGCGTGGTCATATTATTGGTGCATAGCTGTTAAATGATGAAGAATTTGGGAGAGGCTGCCGGTGGTCCAGCCAATCGCGTACCGAGGTGTGGCCCCGTGAAGGCGTGGTCACAGCGAAGAGGGGCAGTCCCAGAAGCGGAAGTGTGTCTCGGCTGATCTTTCGCTGTCATTCGGCCACGGTCGGTTCCAGGAGAGAGGGGC